>JAXGGA010011962.1:0-40510 GCA_038373865.1 Uloborus plumipes | reverse complement strand
AACCTTGGAATGTCAAGTGAAGTGAAAGTCAAAACCAACTTGACTAAATGCGTACTGGAGAACAGAGACTCTGCATATATTCTCATCAACCCCTCCCGCGCCATCGGCGCCAAATGAAATGAAAATGGGTCTGATTTTACGGTGCGCATGGATTAACCCTTTGATGCAGAATTTTTATCAACGTATTTTTCATACTTTGTTCATTACTCTGTATTAATTTACGGTAAGATAAGGGGAAAATATTATATTTAGCATTTTAATAATTTTATGGTTATGTAATACAGCACAGAACAGTGGTGTCCCTTTCTGCGTAAAAGGTAAAATATTCATGGGAAATCGGTGTTTCGTTCAGTGGGACACCGGTGTCCCATTTTGCTTCAAAATGTTAAATAAGGTTGTGTTTTGTTAAACAAATTACGGCTCTTTTAAATGCGTAATTGCAACCAAAGACTTAAAAATGCTTTTCAAGTTTATCTAAATAAGTACTTCGCATTTTAGAAAAAAACACGAGCTTACAAACCTCTTTTTTTTTTTTTTTTAACCGAGTGGGCTCGGTCCCCAGGTACTTTATTAAGTTATGCAACGTGCTGTTTATGGGACACTGGGCAGATATGTGAGCAAAATACGACCTTACTTGACTTGACTTTTGCAAAGTAACATGACAGAAGACACCTGCGATCAATTTTAAGCAAATTATTTTAAAATAGGTTAATTTTATGAAAATCAAGTTCGCAAAAAAAAAAAAAAAAACTTAGGGGAGACTGGGGACGGTTGTGACACGGGGCGGTTGTGACAGTCGTCATATTAGCTTTACCATAATTAATACCTGGTTGAAGCAAAGAGAGAGAGTATCAGCATGTTTGTCTGAATGTGTGTCAAAGCATTGCGGTAGCCATCGAGCGACATTAACGTTAGCAGAGTGGTTGGTTACTTTTTAACAGTCAAAAGTAAGTTTTTTTGTTCGGTTTCTTTTAGTAATTCCTGTTGAATTGGTACAGATAGAGAAATGAAAGTTTTCCCCCGTTAGTAGTGAACCTTAATAGTGAAATAGCAGTGATTACTTTTTATGCAGGCTATTTTGTATTGCCATGGCGATTGTTGTTTTCAAAAGTAGTGGGTTTCAAAAGTAATAGTCGATTGTGACAAATTGCGTGGGGACGGTTGTGACACGAGTAAAACATATTTTATCATATTTGATGCCCATAATACGCTTGAAGAAGACAGAAATAGGGCAGTGTGACCTAATGAAATATGAAGAAGCTTATAAAGAAGTAAAACTTATTTTTCGTTCGGACAGCTTTGGAAATGCAACGTTAATCGTCAGTCTTTGCTACGAAACATTCATTCGTAAACGCGATGGAGCCGGCCGGCGCTGTGACAATGAAAGCAACGTGTGCATAGGTTATATTGCTCATAATAAAGTGCTTTTGAGCTTACATATAAGCTTAAAGCAGACATGAGAGTAAAATGGCTACTGAGAAATGGTTTCGTTCATTTATGAATAGAAATTTTTTCACGTCTGTTCGTGTAGCTCATGCAATTAACCTTTCAAGAGTAACAAGCTTCAATAAAACAAATAAATGTGGAATCTTTCTTTGATACTTGAGAATTGTTATGAACAGACACGGCTATGACCCACAGGATGTGCATAATGTTGCCAAAACAGATGTTACGAAATTCCAACAACCTGATATTCTTGCAAGACTTGGTATGAGGCTGCTTCAACTGAACGAGGCACATTGTTAAGTGTTAAACTTTCCAAGATGAAGGTTATGTTGAATTACGGTTAATATTACTTGAAATTAAAAGTGAGCTAGACTGTTATGCTGTATTTTTGAACTTGTCACAACCGACCCCAAGCACTGTCACAACCGCCCCTGGGGGGGGGGGGGTCGGTTGTGACATTTTTCCCCTTTTTGTTTAATTTGGTCCTGTGAGTTAACAATTGTACTTAGGGAGAAATTTTTAGCATTTATAAGCAGGCAAATGTACACTTTAACATAAAAACAACTTTAAACCAGCTCACAGGCTCTAAGGGATCTATGGGGGAGCAAATGAAAATTGTCACAACCGTCCCCAGTCTCCCCTACTTTCTGTGGCTACCCATGCTGGATCGTTGCTTGATTGATTTGTCTGAAAATAGCTGTCAATAAATGAACTCTGATGTCCAACTAGTGGTTCTATCCACTAGTGGTTTTCTCAAGAAGAAGGTCTAGGTCTATTTAACTTGTGAAAAACAGCTTTAGTAAAATGATGTATCCATAACAGGTTTTTGTATGCAGTAACTAACAAGCATCCCGTTTTTAGGCTACTGGGCATAAATAGGTTAAAGTTAAAATACTTGTACTTGATTTTAGCCGAAGGATTTTGAAAGGAATTTCAATTTTTCCTCTTTATTCTGTTTTTGAAACTAGTAAGGATCATCATTCCTTTACCATGACCTCTCGAAAACAAATACATTCAAATTTCAAATTATTTTTGATCAGTGAAATTCGTTTTAATATGAGGTCGACAATCAGGGTCGGTTTTTTTCTTAATTTTTTAATTTAGCCTTAGTACTTGTATAGATTAGTGATAGTGTGTAAAAACCGTCTGCTCAATGCACAGTACGCGAACAATGTGAAAATGTGACATTTATAATAATAGCTGATAAAGTCTTATATTATCTTGTTTTGAATAATATACAGGGTGTCCACTCCAATCGTGGACCAATAGCTAATTTCTAAACCGTTAGAGATAAGCATATAGTTTATTTAGGAAAAAATCTCCAAATTACGAAAGGAATTTTGGGTCTATTCAATGTTTTTCAAAAAATCAAATTTTGAAAGAGTTACGAAATTTTAATTTTTATACAGCCCCCCAGTCCTATCAATCATATTTAGTAAAAAATTCTTGACACTGTAACGTTTAAAACTAAAAAAAAATCACTCTTCTACCACAAAAATTGACCGAGTTATGACGTTTTGAAAAATCAAGATTTTGAATGATTTCGCATACGGTCCCTTAAGCGATCTCTCGATGACGTCATGAAATAATGCAAAATCTTGATTTTTCAAAACGTCATAACTCGGTCAATTTTTGTGGTAGAAGAGTGATTTTTTTTTAGTTTTAAACGTTACAGTGTCAAGAATTTTTTACTAAATATGATTGATAGGACTGGGGGGCTGTATAAAAATTAAAATTTCGTAACTCTTTCAAAATTTGATTTTTTGAAAAACATTGAATAGACCCAAAATTCCTTTCGTAATTTGGAGATTTTTTCCTAAATAAACTATATGCTTATCTCTAACGGTTTAGAAATTAGCTATTGGTCCACGATTGGAGTGGACACCCTGTATTACAAAATACAATGGGATGTTGTCCGAAGAATGTTAGTTTGAAGCTAGCGGGCTCTAATTATTTTTAAAACGACGGCAAGGAAATTTTCCGAGCACCAACTAGGGAAACATGGCGTCACAAACAAAGAATCCTGTTTCGCGGAAGTGCACTTATCGCTATAGAATCCGAAACGGATTGACCACGACAAACGAGAGTTGACTGTGAGTAAGTTCATATTTTCGCCATTTGAATATAATTCCAAACAAAGTTTGTTTGTTTCAAATGGGGCTGCGTTTAGCTTCATGCCATTTGCAGATCTAGTGCATTCCCCAAAGCGGCATCCACTCTTTCATGCGGCACCACCATCGGTGGGATACCATTGCCACAAGTATTTTTGACGCCCAGTTTCCCCATTAGATGGAGGCACCTGGGCTCTATTTAATGCGAAACTGTACTAGGAATTTAATTTTGCCACGAGATACTATAAGCCAAACAAGTACTCGAGGGATCTTTTACATGCCGCATAATCATACGACATGAGCGCTGTCGATTTTCTGCATCATGAAAATCCACCGACTGGAGCCGGGTTCGAACCCGCGCTTTTGGGCGTAAGAGGCCAGCGTCTTAACCACTATACCACTCTGTCGGCATTCCAAACAAAGTGCAGCTGCCGACAACACGCAGTACAAAGCCAGCTCAGTGATTCCATCCAGAGACGACAGATTCTTCCTTATTATGGACTCATCAGTCCGGAATGGGTATTAACCTATCTGCAGGCAGATATCCTTCAGCTGTGTTCGCTCCTATTCCAGGCTGGTGAGTCCATAAAAAGGACGAAACTGCAGTCTCTGGATGCAATCACTGAGCTGGCGGTGTATTGCATGGATTTATGCCTTAGCTCTGGCTTAGAGCGGTAACTCACTTCTTAATGCGGACAACATTTTAACAATTCAATGACCGCGGGAGAGAATTCCAGAGAACATGAGAGATGAAAGGATAACTTCTAGTCATCTTTTCATAGGTGTGACGATCTTCAGCCCTTCTTTCTCAGCCTTTTTCACTCCATAACCGGCAAAAGCTTTCGAAAAAATCACCACCGGAGGGTTTTTTTTAATTTTCTTTCTTTACTTTCTTCCTTTTTCTTTAATGCAAAAAAAGAAAAAGAAAAAAGAAAAGAAATCCTTTTGGAGTGGGTTAAAAACCAAAACCCTGTAAACATTAAAATACACACAAATAAACACAAAAAATTATGTGTTATAATAAACACATAAAATGTTGCTAGAGAATAAAAAACGATCACGAAAAAAATTTAAATGTAACGATAAAAAGTGGCTATTGTAATAATAATACATCAGTAAATAAACAGTTGCGAAAAAAAAAACTAATCTCAAAAGTTGTGTAAAAAATCTCGCATAATGTACTATCATTACCTTTTTATTAATGAGGAATTAAAAAAGAAACTTAGATGAGAAAATATCTCTGAGGACCGGTTAAATACTTCTGTGACAAACCGGACCACCGATTGAGAATCCCTGGTCTAAGCCCATTACTAAAAATTTAGGTCAAATGGAATGAATATTAACACGATGAGGTTTTTGAAAAACAAATATTTTAACTTTCCTCGTTTCAGACGAAACTTTGAAGCACTGTTTTTTTTTATTATTATAATAAAACGGTCAATAAAAAAGTTAAAACAGTTCGACTATTGAAATATATTATTTTTAAAAACAATTAAATATTTGAGAAATTGTTGGAAGAAGTAATAAAAGTTTTTTAAATAGAAACAAATTAATCGATGTTGAACAAACATATCGAACTAAATTGACTTAGCTCTTAAAATCGTCTGCTACTCTTGCATATATAAGCAGCTTTTTTCACGAATTCCCGCCTTTTGGATGCTTGTGTGGGTGAGTACAGACAGCTCAAACTCTGAGTCTTAAGTTCTATTCTTTATTATTGCGAAATTCTATTAAATATTTCAGGCATTCTTTTAAATTCATTGTTACTGTACTCATTTTATTTTGTCAAATAGTATTTTTTATTAAGATGGTCAAATTTTATGCAGGAGATTCTAAGCAAACTTTTAAATTGAGTTTGCAATTTCGAACGAGGCAATCATGGAATGACAAGAGTTGAAATTTCCCAATTGGAGGGAAAAGATTGCTTTTATTAACAACTAATTAAACTAAAAAGTATTTAAAACAACAAGTAACTATTTCAAAATATTTTTAAATGCGTACTTTGAATAAATGGAATGCCAGTAATATTTTTGAAATCGAAGGATATGTTAATCTTTGCTGAGCATTTTGTTCTTTTGATTTAATTTGGATTAAATAATATTAAATGAATAAATAATTTATTTGACATTTATTGTATTATATTGCTATACAAATTATTATTACTGATATTAAATGAAGGAATTTCTCAAGTTTTCAATTGAAAAATTTTAATAAATACTTGATCGAATTTTTGGACTTGAAGATAATACCAAGTTGACAGTAATGTGAAAGAAAATATTAATTTCTTTAATTTATTTTCAGTTAAGAATGCTTAAGACAAATAACATTTGAAATATTTTGCAGCGAGTTTTCAAAAATTGATAACAATTTTGAAAATAACTTTTATAGACACAAAAGCTTAAAAAATATAGTCGAAATTACGTAATTTTTTTAGTTTTCTGAAATTTTTAAATGCATGTTAATTCAAAATTTTATGCGAATGTGTGATATCCTTCTGGCAAATAGCGGATCATCAGGAAATTGTGTAATTATTTCAATCCATCAAAACGGAGTTAAAATACCCACTTTTACATTAAGCCCGTGGCACACAATATGACGAGTCTGATTATTCTATTCTATAGAACTATTAAACAATTACTGTACACAGCTGTTATTTTTTTTATTGTTATTTAAATGTTCTTTATTAACACCTATGTGATAAATAAAAATACAACAAATGCATTTTTTCTAGGGGTGCCCATCTCCCCCAAGCTCAATGGCGCAAAACCTCCCCCCCCCTCCAAAAAAAATTCACAGCCCTTTTGTGCGTTTTATTTTTACCCCTCTTTTTTATTTATTTTTTGATTTACTTATTTCTTAAAATTATAACTATTATTTTTTAATATATTATTAATTTTTTAGAAGTTCGAATTATGCGCAGAATAAAATTATTTTTTTTTCCTTTCCAGATATTCCAAGCACACACATACGCAGACAAAAAATGTATTAATTAATTAGTAATAAAGAAATAAAAGAAGTAATTCAAAATAAAAGAACAACTTAATGAATTTTTATTAAAAAAACCCGTAAATAATTTAAATTAACAAAAATATTAATAAGTAGTTCAAATAAAAAATTAGTTTTAAATAATCCTCCCCCCCTCCTATTTTGATGGCGCAACTTGCACCATAATCCCCCTCCCCCTGTGGGCACCCCTGATTCTTTCTCAACTTTCACGTAATCGTTCTGTTGAGCGAAATAAAATGATTTTTTCGTTGTACAGTCGACGCTCGTTATAACGACCACACGTTATAAAGACCATCCCAATATAACGACCGGTGAGAAAACCCCCAACTGTATCCCAACATACTCTATGTTCTACCTATTTTCGCGACCACTCGTTATAAAGACCGTTTTCTGTAGGACGGAGACGGTCGTTATATCGAGCGTCGACTGTATTAAGTTCTATTTAAGTTCTAAAATTGTGCAACCAGTGAAATTGAGTAGGAATTAAAAATAGTGCTGATACGCGTTTTGTGTGAGTGTATATATGTATACCGTTTAGAAAATGTCAAATTTCTTGCAATTCGAGGCAGCTATATTATAATGAAAAAACACAGCATTAAATGTAACCTTATAGTTTTTTTTTTTTTAGTTTAATATTTGAATATTTCCACCTTGAAATGGAAGTTCCAAATGTGTTTCGTTTAATTCATATTTTTGAGAGTTAAATCTGTATCGCTAATAGAAAATATGCACGATGAACTATTAGTTTTGTAAACATTTCATTATTTTTTAAAACCTCAATAGCAGTGAAAATCTTTTTGATGAATTATAGGTTGAAAATTTTTAAAGCTTATTTGCCAAAAACCTCATAGATTATGCTGCCACTTTTAAAATGAAATGCGTACTTTTATGAACACAGATGCGACAATAATATGAGTAATTTTACAGCGTAGGAAAATATTTCTTCTATTACATTTAATATCTTCGACAGCTGAATATGCCGAACGATTGAAAATATCGCACAAAGCAAAAGACACTATTAAAAAAGTCTAGAAAGTACATTTGTCAGCATATCCATCTGGCACGGTCAGAAAAACATTAGTCTCCGATCAAGTAAAATAATAAATACTGCTGTTAAATATGAGCATCTGCCGCTGTTTCAAACGCTGTCAAAACAAATTCACTAGTATATGAAAGAAAAAAAAATTCATTTACTTGCTGTTCGACGAACTTAGATGACTTACCTTCGTTTTATGTTATTATAAAAAGCTGCTCAATTTACGAACCGCTCCTTTTTTTTTTCTTTAAGGTGAGATTTAAAAATGTTTGCTGGTTCGTGGTGAAATAGTTCATTTTATTGCTGGATAGAATATTGCTGTAGATGAATACACTAGTTTAAAATTTCAATGAATCAGTACTTGGTGTCTGTTGATTTATTTTACAGTCGTTATATAAAGCGTAAAATTGTTTCAAAAGTGACTCATAAAAGTACATTGAAAGAATTCTTACATTTGATGAAAGATCTTTTTCTTTAAAAACTGATTTATAAATGATTGAATGAAGTAATACGGTTGACTGCTCTATTTTGTTCACTTATATTTATTACCACATACTTATTACTGCATAAATTTTCATCTATATTTGTTACTGCTTTTATGCTGCTTTTTTTTTTTTTTTTTTTGACACTGGTTTTAACTGGTTCATTAAACCTTTGGCCATCGGAATATTTCTGTAGTCCAACGCATTTTTTTTCGAGGAGGGGGGGGGGTGACCAATTACAATCGGTGTTGTAGAAGAAAAAAATATTTAAGGGGACGTACCTTTTCATTTAGTAGATGTCACAGTCGACCAATTTAAGCCAAAAACGCTTAGTTTGAAATAGTTTTATGAAAAAAATTGAAAACATAGACACTAATTTTTGTAAAGAGGATTTCAAACCAATAAACACTAATTTTTGTAAAGAGGATTTCAAACCAATAAACACTAAATTTTGTGTTTGAATTAGGGATGCACCGATAAGCAAATTGGCCGAATACCGATTAATCGGCGAATGAGAATCAGCCGATTAATCGGCAGAGCCGACTAATGTTCGGGTTTATTATTTTTAATATTACCAATTTCACCCTCACTGTTTTTACCCTTTCTAATACATGTCCGATTTTTAAAAATGGTTACTTATTTGTTTTGGACAAAAGATTTGTTTTTCTCCAATTTTCCATGCTCAATAATTTCAAAATTTTATTAACTTCCTTTGAAATTTTTAAATTATTTTTGTAAACAAAATTACATTAACACACTAGACGTAATAATTATCAAAACAAATGGGGGGGGGGGCGGAACTGTGATGATATTATAAAAATTTTTAAAAATTCGCAGATTAATCGGCAAGATTTTGCCGATTATTAATAATCTTCAAAGTGGCCGATTATGGCCGATTAATCAGTACCGCCGATTAATCGGTCCCTAGTTTGAATATAAGAATGGCATTTTCAGTCACTTTAACTCGGTTCGGCGAACGGCCTGCATTGACTCTCGATGCTCTGATTATACTATGTGTCATTTAAACAATAATCTAGATATTAAATTTGTACTGTTTTAGTAAGATAATTTTTCAATTAAAACTTATCTATAACATAAGTGACCAGTTAATTAATGACATTAACTAACTCACTGACTGGTCTAACCTTTAAAAGAGTCCTAACTATTAAAATCAAATTCTTATTTTTGTTAATTTTTAACAGAGAAGTAACATTGGAGTTACTGTGGCATCTGAATAATAGAAAATTGAAGGAAAAAACTGATTTAAAACGTAATAGAAATATGAAAGAAGATAAGTAAAACTGATATTAAACTAACTTTTTAAATAAAAGCTACGCATATAATAATTCAAAGATTCATATCCTACTGAATTCTTCACATCATAAGATTTTTTTGTATTTGGACATTACCTATTTTTAACCTTGTTAGAGCTTTGTTCTACCATTATTTTAAATTATTTTTGCTATCAAAGAAAGCAGATTGAACAAATAAGTCTCAAATATGCTTCAAGTTTCGATTGAATTGTGTGCAAAACAAACGTTCTTTTGTACACATTAAAAATCATACTAATTCTCGAGTAGTTGCCGTTGTACTGCCGAAAGTATTTAATTTTGAAAAAGAGCTGAAAAGTTATTGCATAACTTTTCCAGAAAAAAATGCCACTGATTATTCCAAGTTTTTCCTCCCGGATCCTTTCAAAAATTCTACGCATAGAAATAACCCATTCGCCATCATTTTGTTTCCAAGTAAAAAAAATCCCAAAAACTTTGACTTTTTGTTTCACTGCACTTTATTAATAATTATTTTTTTGTTTGCAGGAATCTTGCTGTATGCTGTCGGAAACGTGTAATGTAAAGTTTTCTTTTGACTGTGTCCAAGATTTTATCGCAGCTTCTTCATCGGGACTGTGTGTTACTTCGTCTGAACTATTTTTACCCTGTATAGAGAGTTACGACTGGACTTTTTTTTTTGATAAACTGTGGTTTCAAGTGCACCATCATCGCTTATCGGGTGTCGTGAGTAGATTTTATTTTAAAGGTCATGGTCTAACATAATGAGACAAATGTCGAAAATTGTTCAATTTCAGTGTTCTCGAACTGAATTGATAAACGGTTATTTGTGAATTCCCTAACTGATTTAATGTTTCAGTATACTATAGGGGCTGTTGCCCTCTTTTTCACTATCCCCCCCCCCCCCCCGCCGTCCGTCCGTACATGCAAGCTGTCCCACTCGGAAACAGAACTTTTCATCTTTCGTTGCCTAGCGACATAAAAACGATTTTGGAGATCATTCCAACATTTGGAGAGAAACATTTGCAACCAACAATTCCAACATTTGGTCCAGAATTTGGAGATCATTCCAACATTTCAAGTATTGAAATTCCCCACTTTGGCCACCTATTAAACTTCAATGATTCTGTTAAATGAATGCAGAAATAAGCAAAAAAAATTTGTATAACAGTGCTCAGTCAGTATTCTAATTTAAGGCAAACTATTGTAGTCGTGCCGTTCTAGATTTTGCTTGAAACTTTAAGTCAATCTTGAACCCGACTTAATGTAATAGCGTTTCAATGAATTTATTGACAGCTGCTATACCATCATTAGGAATTTTAATAACATAGTAAGATTTGGAGACTATTTATTGTTATCCTTCCAAAATTAACATTTTCGGAGAAACAGGAAATTTGTCTGAATCAGTTACATTTATAAAACTCGTATTACAATTTTATATTTATTTTAAAGAATTCTCCTGAGTCGGCTATTTCAGAAACTGGTATTTCATGTGCTTGTAATATTTGGAAGAAGTAACTTGTCTCAGTGTTCCACCAAGACCTTTAGCCCACCTCTTGGGCACTAAATTAAGTCAAGGCTGTTACTGATAAATTGAAATACTGTTATTAATAGAACTAATGAGTTGAATTCGTATTGAACTGAAAAAAGTATGAAATGTCGGTTTGTAACAGCCTTAGTAAAATCTTCGGGCATTGTTATTCATAGGACGTATGATTTAAGAACGTGAAGCTTTGCACAAAACTACAAGTGAAGTTCTATGGTAGCATAAGTTTAAAGATTTTACTTTAAGATTTTCTTTCATTGCATAAATGTGATGAGATTGATATTTTACTGTATGTTTTCACTTCTTCTATTGTATTATATAATGTTCTATTTGAAGGTGGTGTATTTATTATGTTATACTTTTATTTCATGTATTGCATTTATTCTTGGGTTGTGGTGGAGGTTTACAATTCCTAGATTTTGACCTTTCATTGCTTAGAAAATGCCTTTTCTAAAATGTTGTAAATTGAACGATGTAAATATTTTTTTAATGTTAATTGAAAGTAATTTGAAAGACTACTTTTTAAGTCTTTGAAAATTGATATAAATTTCGAAAAATTATTTCTGCTTTTGATTTTATATGCAGCACTAATATTATCAATTTGATGGGTATAAATGAAGCTGGGAAAAAGGTTTAAAAATTAATTTGAAAATGAATGCTGGAATAAGATGCTGAATAATGTTGAGAATTTATGAAATTTTAAGTTTCATTAATTTAGAGGATGTGAAATGTTAAATTTAAATCTTGAAGATTGCTGCAAATATTTAAGAGAGATAAGAGGTAGTTTCTTCTTCTTCTTCTTCTTCTTCTTTCTTCGTTTGAGGTATATGCTGCACTATCTTGTAGCGGCTTTACCTCAATTAATCCGTCCTTCCTTCGGTTTCACTGTAAAGAGTCCAATCGAACGTAGGTTTGGATGGATTTCAATAGATTTGACATATAGAAGTGAAACAAAAATAGCCGTGACTCTGGCAATAAAAAAAAAAAAACGGACAGAAATAGGACGAGAAACCGTCAACCCTTGGTTGAGGTAGAAAAAAAAGGAAGCTATGAGAGCAACAATTAAGAATCAATGGCCATAAGGAGGCGCATAAGGCAAGAACACCATTTAAAGTCTGAATGCGAGAATGAAAACAGGAAACTAAAAGATAAAGGGGCACATCCAATGCTGGCCCTGAGTCGATCTCTTTCAAGATTGTATTTGCTGCAGCTTAAAAGTGCATGGTCAACGGTGTCCGGGACATCGCAAGTTGTGCACCGGGGAGAGTTAATTTTTTTTTATGCGAAAAAGGTTGTGGTTTGTGAGGGTGGTACGGGTTCTGGCTCTGGAGAGTAGAACGTCTTCAAATCTGTTATTGGTGATGTAGCGAGAATGATTATTGAGATGGGCGTAGTTCTTTGCATAACTTGATGAATTCCAGCTGTCCAAAGAATGGTCTTGGTACTTGTTTTTGAGGATTTGCACTAAATCTTCGGGAGATTTCCAGTGTAAAATAAGGTTATTATTGTGGCCCTGGTTGGCTAACTTGTCTGCTGTTTCGTTCTCTTCTATGCCTACGTGGGCTGGAGTCCATACAATTTCTATTTCGTGGTTTCCAGATGAGATTGTTGTTAGGGCCTTGTTGATCATGGTTATAATGTGTGTGGATTTGTTGTTGGCGTTTTTCAATGCTGAGAGGATAGACAGGCTGTCTGAGAGGAAAACTATGCTATTGTCAGAATGGCCGAAACGGCTGATGGCCAGCCAAAGTGCAAGTCCTTCTGCAGTGAAGATAGAATTTTCGTTGGGAATTTTCCCCTGGATGCTCATTTTGTTGTTTGCGTTAAAAACCCCGATAGACGTGGAAATTGAAGTTTTCGATGCGTCGGAGGCGATAATTGTGCTGTTAGCCCATTTGTGAAGTCTGTGATGATAGAAAGCTTTCTTAATCAAATCTTTGGGGATATTATTATTTTGGAAAGGTAGTTCTTTTAGGAAGATTTTGACGTTATGAAGATTGGTTTCGACAGGGATGCAGAGAGGAATCATCTGGCTAGGGTAAACTTTGAGTTCCTTGAGGAGACCATTGCAGCGAATGGCGAGAGGAGCTTTTCCATTTCTTGGAGATTTTTTGTTTAGGTCATAAGAGAGTAGTGTTTTCCTGATTGGAGAGAGTGGGCCAAGGGCGATTTGTCTTAGAAAAAGGATTTCTGAAAAGAGGTTGTACTTGTGTTGACAAGAGACTTCATTAGCTTCCTTAAGGAGAATTGGGATGGGAGTGAATTTTGGAAGACCGGTGGCAATTCTAATAGCTGTGTGTAACATTACTTCAATTCTTTGTTTATTTGACTTGGAGCAGGAGGAGTATACATGACTGCCAAAATTAATTTTACTTCTGATGCAACTATTGACGATTTTAAGTAAATCTTTTGTACGGGCTCCCCATTTTTTGGAGGCTATTACTTTGAGAATGTTTGTGTACTTGAAAATTTTTTTGTATAGAAAGTTGATGTGATTTCTGAAAGTGAGGCTCTTGTCAAAGATTATTCCTAAGATTCTGACTTCTTCCTTCCAGTCGATAGTCATTCCTTTTATGCTCAGATTTCTGTTTGGTTTTTCTCTTTTATTGGAGAAGTTAATGGTTATGCATTTCTCTGGAACGATTTCCATCTGCCAGGTTGTGCACCATTTGACTATTTTGTTAATTGCTTCTTGGGTGTCATTGAGAAGATTGTCAATTAGCGGGCCAGAACTGAGGAGAAAGATGTCGTCGGCGTAGGTATAGATGTTTACGTTGCGGAAATGGGTTTGGCAAAGGTCGTTGATGTAAATTTGGAATAAAAATGGACTTAATACTGCTCCTTGTGGGACGCCTCTGTTAGTGTTGATTTTAGCAGAGATGTTGTTTCTCCATTTGATTTGAGCTGAGCGGTGAGAGATAAAATTGTGTATCCACTGAGCAGCCATCCCATTTATTCCGTGCTCCATAAGTTTGCTGATCAGTCCGTCCACCCAGACGGAATCATATGCTGCTTTAAGGTCAAGGGCGGTGAGAATGATGAAATGACCGTTATTTCTCGCCCTGTATATTTCATGATGAATTGTGGATAGTATTGCGTCACAGCTTCGGTGGGGAATAAAGCCAAATTGGTTCGGGGGAAAGAGTTTGTTTCTGATACTGAAATTGATGAGTCTATCGAGAAGCATTCTCTCCATCGTTTTTGCTAGTGTGGATGTGAGTGAAATAGGACGGTAGGAGTTAATTTCGTCTTTGTTCTTGCCTTTTTTGTAGATAGGAATTATAATTGCACGTTTAAAAGAATTTGGGACTTCCCCAATCGACCAGTAGGAATTTAAAATATTTAGAATTTTTCCTCTGTTTTCTTGATTGATGCACTTTAGAGCTTTCGTAGAAATGTTGTCGGGCCCGGGGGCAGAATCCCTATTTTTTTCTATTGCATTATTTAAATCTGTTAAAGTGAAGATCTTGTCCAGTTCATTATTGCCACTGAAGTCAAAAGGTATGTACATATCAATGGTTTGTTTTTTGTAGAGCATTGCAAATGCGTTGGCTTGGGCCATAGGAGAGTGTATTTCCCCAGAGGGGAGTTTGAGAATCAGGTGCGAATTAGAGTCGTCTTGGTCTCTATTATTTAGGTTTTTTAGGATCTTGTAAATGCTGTGATTTTTATTTGCCATGTACATGGTCTTACTCCAGAAAGTACGTCTTGTGAAATTGCATAATTTTTTTAAGTTGGCGGCAAATCTTTTGTATGTCATCCAGGCGTCCCGACTTAGGGTTTTTTTTGCGATGCGGAGAAATTTTCTTTTTTGGCCGAGTAGGAAGTTGCATTGTTGATTCCACCATGGGTTATTACCGTTTAATTTGATGGTTTTGGCAATGCTATTTTTTCCAAGGGTAACCTCCATAATTTTGTTAAATTTGTCGATGTTGCAGTCATTTAAATTGTTGAGATGGGAGTTTATTTCTTTTTCGAAAGCTTGCCAGTTTACTGTTGGTCTGTTGTGGTTGATTTTGTCAAACTGTGGGAGGTTGACCCGAACAGGGTGATGGTCACTGTCGAAAAGGTCCGAATGAACTTCATAAGAAATTTTGTTGTATAAGTCTAAGGACATTATTGTTAGGTCCAGTAAAGAGGGAGTTTTACTGTTTGAGAAATAAGTGGGTGTTGAGCTGTTTAAGATAGCCATTGGGTTATTGGTGATCCAGTCGAGAAGAGTATCGGCGTTTTGTGAGTCCTGAGAGCTTCCAAGTGCTCTATGATGTGTGTTGAAGTCTCCAACAATAAGGAAAGGGGGAATTAGATACTTATTTAGGGCATTGAGCCAATTTGCGTTCCAAGCTCCATTGGGAGAGTATATGTTGAAAATTTTAATTTTGTATTCTTTTAGATGACATTCAATTGCCAGGATTTCATTACTTGAATTTGGGAGGGAAAGGTTTAATATTTTGGCAGAGATGTTGTTTTTGATGGCAAATAAGAGGCCGCCCCCTGGGCGATTTTCTCTGTCTTTTCTAAAAATTATTCTGTTATTCAGGTGAAACTTAGAGTTATTATTTAGAAAAGTCTCTTGGATAGCGATAATATCAGCATTAACAAAAAAGTTGGTATTCATCCAAGTGCGTTTATTGGAGATGCTTCTTGCATTCCAGTGAATCAGATAGCAGCTAGCCATGGGGAAAGGAGGGGAAAAAAGGGGCAAAAAAAGGAGAAAACACAGCACTGGAGACACCAGAAGAGGGGAGCCAAGGCACCTAACCCGGAGGTAACTCCTTGGGGTGATCCTCGCAATCCATATCCGAGGTATTCGAATTGCCCCTAGCAAAGAGGAGGGAGCTCTTAGCTCCCTTGTGTTTTTTTGCCTGGTTGACGCTCTGAGCAGGGTGAGAAACCCCTTCAAGACAATCAGGTTTCCCGTTGATCATAGAAAAGATGATTTTGGTAATGTTATCGTTCATTTTTTTTATACATTCATTCATAGCGGTAGTTATTGTTTCCTGCATTGTCTGAAGTTGTGCAGAAAATTCATTTCGGAGCCTTGCTTCCATATCATTTAAAGCAGTTTTCATTCCTAACTCGAACTGATTTTTCGTGATAAAGTCATCAGTCTTGCTGGCCATAGACGCATACGTTGGTGATTTTTCTTCGAATTTCCTACGCGCCTCAGCGAAGGTTAAGTTGTTTTTACATTTAAATTCTAGCATTCGACTTTCTTTCATCCTATATGGGCAAGAATTGAAGTTCGCAGGATGATCTTTTTTGCAATTTGCGCAATTGGGAGGTCTGCTACAAATTTCCTCGGAGTGTACTATCCCACAATTCACACACAGAGCTTCGTTTTTACATTTGGATGTCGCGTGGTTAAATTTGTGACACTTTTGACACTGTCTGGGTCTGTCTATGAAGATAGCAATGCTGACGTTCATGTAAAAAATTTTGATATAATCTGGTATCCCCCTCCCAAAAGCTGAGATTAGCACAATGTTTGTGGGGATTTTCCCATTGTTTGTATTTTTTACAAATCTACGTGCTTCGTAGATTCTGAGCCCATTCGAGTTTTCAATTTCTGAAACTATTTCGTTTAGGCTCTGTTCAATGCTGACTTCCCGGAGAATAAACCGTGTTGTTATGTTTTCAGTATTTAAATGACTGTTTGTTTCTATACCTAACAGAGATTTTATATTCACAATCTCTACTGCGCATTCTATATCGTCCGTTTCAATTACGATTTTATTATTTCTCGTATGTTGAAGACACAGGATTTTGTCAGCCTTTTTAACAGTGGTTTGGAGTTCTTCCTTGAGAGCTTTAGGTTTTCCTTTCGGAAAAAATTCTCCTTCCTTTACCGGCGATAAGAAAATACTAAAATAAGAGATACCGCTCAAATGAGCCAGCTTAAGTATCTCCACGGTGGGTGCTGATAGAGTCATTTGGTGATCCATATTGAGAGGATATCACACCAAAACGGCTGAGAGCTGAGCAAATTAAGCAACAAAAGTAAACAGAAAAAGCCGTAACTTACGGTAAGTAGTAAACAGCCAGATAACGCTACCAAAAACTCCGGTCGGCCATACGTCCATTCACACTCAAATTCAGTAATTTACTTCAAACAACAAAGTGTGTCAAGGCGCAGTCACTATTCCAAAATTGGGATACACTTCGAAACGCAGACGAAAAGACAACCTACATTATTATTTTTCACGGCTTTGTAATCGGGAGATAATCTTCAACCGTGGCAACATCGGACGATTAAGAAATTTTGAACCAAACCACCTTAATTTGTAAACAAACGAGAATCTCAGAGGTAGTTTTCTGTTGTATTTTGTGCATGACGTGTTTTCAGGATTGAAGAGGAGAAGCCACGTGAGCAGTCAAGACTGGAGCTTGGCATTAGGTATAAAAAGCTTTAGATGTAGTACCACACACTAGGACCACACATTGGGCATATCCACGCACAGATACAAGCTTAGTTAGATTTCTTTAGGCTTGTGTTGCAGGTGTATGGACTGGCGGTTGAGACCCGTGGCTTTGGTGTGTGGTAAGATCATTTGTAGGTCGTGTTTGCGAGATGCCTTTTAAAGAAAAAAAATCATATGCTTCAAAATTTATTTGAAATTTTTTTGACTTTTTTTTCTTTTTAATTTCATCGGTTCTTCGGCACCACCCGAAAATCTTGCAAACGCCTCCTGTTACGCAAAGCAATGAAGAGTTGGATTAATTTTGAAAAATAATTTGCAGATAATTGAAAGGATTTTAAACCTTACCATGACCCGACAAGTTAATGGACTGGCATGAACGTTCGCGAAGTCAAATGAAGGTTACTCTGTTTTAAAAAAGAAATTGAAATCTCGTTAAAAAGTTTCTAATTTCAATGTCTGTTATCGCGAAGGCAAATTAACTTTTCATTAAAACATCTCTGCAACTATGATAGATTTGGTCAGTCCAATAACTTGTGGCGTATGTCTTTATCTTTCAGGAAATTTTAAAGTTAGTACCACACACTAGGACCACACACTAAACACACACACATGCACAGATACATGCACAGTTTGCTGTATTTCTTCAGAGCACGTGTTTTTACTGTTGTGGACGGTAGTTTGAGCGCGTGCTCACTTAATCTTGTGCTATTTCTTCAGAGCGCGTACTTTTACTGTCATGCCCCAAAGCAGAATACTTCGTGATGTTCTGCAACAAAAAATTATTGGCCCAAAATTGTTCTGCAAGATAGATTTATGCATTATATATTTACCGTCAAAATGTTACCAAAAAGTGTTTTCTCATATATATATATATATATATATATATATATATGGGTCATTCCAGCGAAAATGGTACAAATCATGTATGAAACTCTTTACTCATATTAAGATTATCAATTTAAATAATTTCCACCAACTAATCATATTTTTTTATAGAGTTTCAATTTATTTGTGTTCAAATTTTCACTCGAACCCTTTGGAGCCTGGGATTTTTTCAAGGTTTCATACGTCTGGTACGACAGTTTATACCTTCTCTTTTCAATGGAAAATAAATCTGTGGTTCATTTGTCGTACTACCTGGTCGAAAGAAAAATTTCTATATTGTTACAAATCTTGTAAATAGTTGTTGTTTTTCCTGCCTTGCACCATTGTCACTAGTTTTGGTTTTATCTGGCGACATGTTGCAAAAGTATCTGAAGATATCACTTTTACCATTTGGAAACCGACCCTGTAACATTTTGTAGTTTTTGCACTTCCCCTAACTTTAATAAGCATGAAGACATTTTCGCTCTGAGTTGTAATATTGTGGGTTTTTCTTTTTATCTAGAATTTTCTTGAATAGATTATTTAAGTTTGTGAATGAATCGAACACTCCGGATTTTGCTTGAATGTTGTAGAAATTTCCTTCCGAGTATAAATAGCTGTCCAACTGCCTTGAACACAGTTTTTCTCAGAGTTGATTTCTGAAGGGCTCGTTTTATTCGCTTGGGCGAATGTTTGTTTTGCTTTTGTAATTTTTTAATTACTGCTCACGTTAGATACGTGGTGCTGAGTTACTGTTGAGAGTACAGTGTACTGTTTGCTACATAATTGCTGTATGTTTAGCAATTGTTTCCTGCTCCTATTTTAAATAAGTGCACATAATTGTAAATAAATTTATAGTTACTTCCTCAAGATTGGAATGATTATTTAAGAAAGTTGAAGGTGCTACGGACTCGTTACAATATGAACAGCCCGGATCCAAAACGTTAATTTGTTCTGTAAAATTCGTCACAGCAGCTCTGCAGTCAAAACGTAATGAGAACTTCAAGCGAACACCCCCACCCTCCAGCCATTTATTGATGAGTAACGATTTATTGTTTTAAAGAAAATTTGAAAAGCCAATTTGTTATGGAAGTTTCGTTGCTGACGTTCTGTGCCAAAATGTAAAAGCCCGTGGAACTTAAAACGAAGCCTGCGCCCCTCGAAACAGGATGAGTTAATAGTTTTAAACATCATTTGAATAACTGATATGCACTGCAAGTTTCGTCTCTGAAGTTCTGCGGCCAAAATGTGAAAGACCGCAAAACTTCAGGCGAGTCCCCCCCCCCCCCCTCCCGCGATTCTCTCACGAGGAAAAAATGTTTTGAACATTGTCGAATGTCTAATTTATACCGCAAATTTCGTCACTGAAGTCCTGCGGATAAACTGTGTAGGCCCTCAGAATTTCAAACGAAGCCCGTTTTCCCGCGATTCTATAACACGGAAGAATTAATTGTTTGAAACAAAATTTGAATAACTATAGTTTGTACTGCAAGTTTCGTCACTGAAGTTCTGCGGATAAAATGTGTAGCCCCCCCGCAGAACTTTAAACGAATCCCGCTCCCCGCGACTTTTTAACGCGGAAGAATTAATTGTTTTAAACAAAATTTAAAAAACTATTTGTACTACAAGCTTCGTCACTGAAGTTCTGCGGCCAAAATGTGAAAGCCCGAAGAATTTCAAGCGAAGCTTGCGTCCCCGCGATCCCCTCATGAGGAAATATGGTTTTAAACATAACTGAATATCTAATATATGCTACAAAGTGTCGTCACTGAAGTTCTGCGGATAAAATGTGAAGACCTGCAAAACTTCAATTGAAAACCTGCGCCCCTGCGATTCTCTTGCGAAAAAATTTCAAACTTGATTTGAAGAACTGATTTGTGTACCTTTACCGCAAGCTTCGTCACTTAAGATCTGCGGCCAAAATGCGAATGCTCGCAGAATTTCAGACTAAGTTTGCGTCCCCGCGATTCTCATGTGGAAAAAAATAATCGTTGGAAACATTATTTGAAAAACGAATGTGTACTGCAAGTTTCGTAGCTGAAGTTCTGCGGTCCAAATAAGAAGGACTGCAGAACTTCAAACGAAGCCTGCGCAAAGTGTCATCACTGAAGTTCTGCGGAAAAAACAGGAAGGTCCTCAGAAGCTCAAGGCAAGTCGTCCGCACGTCTGCTGTGGTCTATATGGCAATTTTCACGGCACTGGCTACGGCTCCGGTATTATTGCCTGCTGCTCTGCAAGACATGGGCTACGAACGAAGCGTTTTTTTTTTTTTTTTTTGCTTTCGAACGATACCTTTTTTTTTCTGCGCCCTTTCGAACTATAACGTTTTTTTTTTTTTTTTTTTTTGGTTGCTCAATTTTGAACAGAATTGTTCTGCAGCCCCGATGTCTGTTCTGCGACGTACGTCGCCGATTTAGCAGTATTCTGCTTTCGGGCTGTCATGGAAGCTAGTTTCAGTACGTGTTCATTTCAGTTTGTGCTATTTCTCCAGAGTGCGTACTTTTACAAGCGTGGAAGCTATAGTTTGAGTGCGTGCTCTCTTCGTCTTGACGCTATTGGGGCTTTGTGAGTCTTGGTGGGGGCACCAAGCACTGTGTAAGATCGCTAACTGAACTTTCAATTTCTTGCGGCCGAATCCGGTTGATAAAAGTTCTGTTGCTGTAAAAATGAAATTCCTTCCTTCATGGTGATTGTGAGAAGGGAACTTATCGTTAGTTCAGTCTACTTTGAAGCTAAAATCTTCAATGTCTGACGTCTTATTTGGTTCACGCTTTTAAAGTGCTGATTTTGTATTTATTGTCACCAAATCAATGAAAATAAATAAGCTTTAGGTATAGTTTTTCTTATTTTGCATACGTCCCGCACTAGTTGCCTGAAAATGTTTTTTTTTTTTTTCTGATAAAGATCGAGTGTTTGTAAATTAATAGTCTCAACGTTTCGTGTTTGAGTTTTAACTGAAGTATCCTGCTAAATGTCACTTAACGTATCCAGTTTATGATTAAGTAATTATGTTCTTTTTTATGACATGAAGCAACAAATAAAACAGTTTTTCCTTTTACAGGTTTCTGATGCTTCAATCGGCGAAGAAAGACTAGAATAGACAGTTGATGAAATTAGTTTTTATGAGACTCATTTGCAATTGCTTTGTACTTTTGAATCCTGCTTCATTTTGATTTTCGGGTCTTGCATAATCAACCTATTGGGCAAGAGAGCCCAGGCGGTCCAGTACCATCCTAAATTTTTTTTTTTGCACTGCTCTTTATTTTCCTATGAGCCCGATCATTTCTTGGAGTGCAAAAAAGGTGATGTCCATAGATTCCACCTTATTCTGGGTCTTTCCACAGAGTAGCAATGCAACTAGAGTGCGTCTTAGAGCAGTTGCCTCAGAAGAGGAAAGCAGTTCTAACCTCTACCATTTGGTGAAGGAAACAATCTAACTCCGAGCCGAACGCGCAAATTTAGTTAATGTACTTCACAGGGAGGCTAAAAGGAAGGAGCCTCATCTCCTTTGGCAACGCGGGTGAAAATGTGTCCCGATTTTTCCACTGCCGAGAGATGGCGCTGAAGCCGATTGACTTATGATCTCTCGACTCTGTCGCTTGTGCTGACGGAGAAGGGGAAGGAGAAGTTTGCCGAGGACCCCGAGCTTTCGGCGGGGTCAGCGGGGAGACCGACGGAAGGTAGCCGGCGCTTTTCGGGTAGCGGATGCGTGGTAATTGAGAGGTCAGATATGGGGCACAATTATCCCCACGAAAGAGAAATGTTAAACATTATGATTTTAAAGTTATTTACTTTCTCATATTTCATTTCCCTTTTGTGCTTTTTATTTTTGCCTCTTTTTTTATTAATGTATTTTTTTTTATTTATTTTTTTTTAATATTACTTATTTATTTCTTTAAATAATAATTTATTTTTTGAAACATTATTTGTTTGTTTTTAAATTATAACTATTTTTTTTTACAAAATTACTAATTTTTTAATAGTACTAATTTTGCGCAGAATAGAATCGCTTTTTTTCTCTTCCAGACATTCCAAGCACAAAAAAAAAAAAAAAAAAAAAAAAAAAAACAAATAAAAAATAATATCAAAGAAATAATTTAAATTAAAAAAAATAAATTAAGGAATAATTTAAAAAAACAGTAAATAATTTAAATTAAAAAAAATAATTAATAAATAATTCAAAAAAATAAATAAATTAGTTTTTCCCTCCCCCCCCCCTTGATTTTTTTTAATGGCGCAACTTGCGCCATAATAGCCCCCCCCCCCCCATGGGCACCTATGCAATGGAGAAATTTATAAATCATTAAGCTTTTCACCTAAGTGACAGCAGATCAAATTAGGTTTTAAAAGAATTGCTTCAAAAGCAAAAATTAACGCTTCGAATGCAAAATATATTATAAACGTAGGATGAAGTAAAATGTTCTATGCTTCTCTAAACAGCTTTCATAGCAAAAACAGCTTTAAATTTCCTAATATTTAGGAAATTCCCTTATTTAAATGCCCTTTAAAACGCTAGACTACGGGATGTAAACAAATTAAGGTTGCAGCAGCGCTCCCTGGCGGAAGTGAAATTTTGTTGCCAAACCGGTATCATGGAGATCCATCTCCTTCCTTTTACTCCCTGGTACTTCATGATATGACGAGAAAGATGCTATCTTCCATTCGAAAATGACTCTTTCATTTTCCTCAGTTTTGGTTAACGTTCACATTTTTAAAGAGAAAAATAAGTCTTTCAGATATGTCCTTCTTAGTTTCTTAGCATAATGTTCCTTTAACTCGCCCGTTCTTGTGGCGTAAGGGCTTCTCTAATGCTACTATTCTTAGTTTCTGGTTGCCTATTGAATTTGTTGAAGTAATGCTCCTCACAAATATTTGGTGGTTTTATCATCCAGAGAGGATATTTGGAGCACATAAACAAGCGTCTCCCTCTGAAATGAAATGGGAAACTACTAAATATTCCTTTTTTTAGCCTACTTTCCCGTTAAAAATAAAAGAAAGACGAAAAAAGTATTAAAAGTGGCTTAATGCATCTAAAAAATATCGCCAAGTCCAAAAAATATCGCCAAGTCCAAAAAATATCGCCAAGTCCAAAAAATATCGCCAAGTCCAAAAAATATCGCCAAGTCCAAAAAATATCGCCAAGCCCAAAAAATATCGCCAAGTCCAAAAAATATCGCCAAGTCCAAAAAATATCGCCAAGTGAAAAAAATATCGCCAAGTTCAAAAAATATCGCCAAGTTCAAAAAATATCGCCAAGTTAAAAAAATAAAAAGGTAAAATAACTATCGAAAAATTAAAAATTTGAAAGTAAGGTACTGAGATGGGGAATTTGTGTGTCTGTCTGTCGGTCGGTCTGTATGTCCCCCCCTAATAACTTTTGAATGAACATTCCGATTTGGACAAACTTTTTTTTGTTGGAAAGATCTCGGCGAGTACAGCTCATTCCCATGTTTGATTTTTTGATTTGAACAATTTTTGGTTCAATTTTGAGCCGTTCAAACAACCGGTCCCGCGATACTAACTTTTGAATGAACAGTCCGATTTGAACAAACTTTTTTTTGTTCGAAAGATCTTATCAAGAATACTTCATTCCCGTTTTTAAATTTTCAATTTGAACAATTTTTCGTTCAACATTGAACCGTTCAAATAAGCTCTCACCCCTAATAACTTTTGAGTGAACAGTCCGATTTAAACAAACTTTTTTTTGTTCGAAAGATCTCGGCAAGGATACTTCATTACCGTATTTAAATTTTCAATTTGAACATTTTTTCGTTCAACATTGAACCGTTCAAGCAACCTTTCCCCACCTAATAACTTTTAAGTGAACCGTCAGAATTGAATAAACTTTATTTTGTTCGAAAGATCTCGGAGAGGCTCATTCCCATATTTCACTTTTTAATTTGAACCATTTTTCGTACAATGATGAACCGTTCAGAAAAAAATTTAACATTAGCGCCTACGGAGAAATTTAAGTTGAATGTTGATTCTGAACTTCAAGGCGGATTTCCTTCAAACTAACTTTGTAAGAAAATGGTTTTGATAAATAATGTATTGTAAAGTACTTTTCTGAATAATCTTCTGTGAGGACTCTGATTCCGACTCCGACTCCGCAAACATGGCGGAAATGCAGGCTCAGAAAAAAATGACTGACTGGGCAGACGATTTTTTGTTTATTTATTTATTTGTTTTGATTAATTTATTATTATTATGATTTTTTTTTTTTTGGCAGACTATATTTTTTTTTCTAACAAAAATTTTTCATTCACGAGAGCATTTTATTCTTTATTTATATTTAACATTTGGCAACGGATTAAAAATAAAATTCAAGACATTTTATTAACGAACAAGTTTTTTTCTTTCTTTGATAAAATGTGTTTTGAAGTTCTTTGTACTTTTATTTTATTTATTTTTTTTTCTTTTGAAAACGATTGTGGAATATTTCTACGGAAGAACTATAACAGTTACATTCTTTAAAAGGTGCGACAAAACTTAATTGACTCGTTTATTTAATTTTTACGTGTCTATTTCATCTGATGAGAGGGGTATATTTTGCTTTTAGAAATCAGCTTTAAGTGCTATAGAGGTATGTTTGACATAATTTTCAGTTTCAGATAATCAAGAGAATATTGATAAGATGCTACAATGCCGATGTCAGTGTACGGGAAAGTAGGCTCGTTTAGTTCTTGACAGAATTTCTTGTATTTTATTGGAAATATAACGAGAAAAGTCATCCATCTTCCCAGATTACGAAAAATAGAGCTAAGAATATAGTTCTCATGAGGAATTTCGAGCTGCTTTTCAAACAATATCAGGAAGCGATGCATTCTTGCAATGGATCTTTACTCAGTGTGTTGTGCGTGACAGTGAACAAGCAAATGCAATCTCTAAACAATGTTGTAGGCGGCTCACTTGACTTATGTCCCTTCTTACTCAGGCAGCGACGATCAGATTAGTAAGACGTTGTTCTTGTAATAGGAGAACCCTTGAGTTGATGCCTAGCGATTAACGATCCTTCCATGGTCGGTAATGGCGACTGGTGTTCGTTAAACGTTGTGGAAGCAGCAGAATTTATTAATTTTGCGTCATGTCTGCACTAGTTTGTGATGCCATGCACAAAGCATTAATAACTATTTTCTAGTTTATTTTAGGGCACTAGTTGAAGCCAATAGAGAATGATCCCCAGCCTATCAAACGCCAAAAGAAGGCTCTATGCTGCGTAAGTATGCGGAAGCCTCTTGGACTGGAACCTTTGTTCCAGTCAAGACGCCGACGCATTTGATTTCCGACTCCTTTCTGGAAATTCGACACTGATGCGAACTTCTATCCTCAGCGTTGCCCTCAGTTGGAGAAGTATAATTCATTGTTTTTGCATAATTTATGCCTTATTTTTACCATGAACAAAGCAATAACTTTTGTTCGGTTTATTTTAGGGCACTAGTTGGAGCCAAAACAGAATATTCCCCAACCTGTTAAGCTAAAGAATGCTCAATGTTGCGTAAGTACTCGAAGGCCTCTTGGACTGGATCCTCTATCCTCAGCATTGTCATCAGTTGGAGAAGTATATTTTTTATTTTTGCGTAATATATTCATTATTTTATTTAGCCGTGCACAAAGCATTCATAACTAGTTTCTAGTTTATTTTAGGGCACTCGTTGACGTTGAAAGAGAATTTTCTGCTGCCTATTAATCCTAAAGGAATGCTCATTGTTGCGTAAGTATGCGAAAACTGGCGACCGACTATGGGTCTGCCTTGGCTCTTGATAATCTGATTGTACTATGCATTATATAAACGTAACCTAGATGTTAAATTTTTACTCTTTTAGTAAGATAATTGTTTACTTAGAACTTATGCATTACATAAGAAAGTGACAAGTTAATTACATTAAATAACTCGCTGACTGGTCTAACCTTTAAAAGAGTCCTAACTATTAAAAGCATTTTTTTTTGTTAATTTTTAACAGAGAAGATATTAAACTATAACTTTTTAAATAAAACCTACACATATAATAATTTAAAGATTCATATCTAATTGAATTCTTAACTTCGTAAGATTTTTTTGTATTTGGACATTACCTATTTTAAACCTTTTTAGAGTTTTTTCAACAATTATTTTAAATTATCTTTGCTATTAAAGAAAGCATATTGAGTAAATAAGTCTCAAAAATGCTTCAAGTTTCGATTGAATTGTGTGCAAAACAAAAGTTCTTTTGTACACATTAAAAATCATACTAATTCTCCAGTAGTTGCCGTTGTACTGCCGAAAGTATTTTGAGTTTATCCTTTACTGTAACGATGCTCTAATACGCTTCTTTACAGCAAAAAAAAAAAATCCAGAGGTTTATTCCCCGTATTTTTCTCATAGAGAGAGAGAGAGAGAGATTGCTTCTTCAAAACATTTCCCTGAATCTGCTGGTTGGTAAAGTTTCATGAAGAATAGTGTCGGCTAAAATGGGCAGAATACAAACTCCACGTCTACTAGCAAGGATTTATTCTTAAACAATCAACGTAAATATTGATTTATTTCTTCTGTAATATAATTGAAATTTAAATGAAAAATGATCAAATAGGCTTTGTGCTGAACTATATTTGAAGTTAAAAATCAACGTAAATAAAGCACAAATAGGGTAGAAAGTACAGCAAATAGCTATTTCAAGGCTACAATGGAGCCCCTTCATCAGTGCAAGAAGCTCAGCAAACAACATGAAAGCTGTAAGAGAACTGAGCGCGAAGCACGTGTGCCCCGGTATTTATAACAAATGGGCGAGTGCGCTTGAACTCACAACAAAGCGGGAAAACACCGACCAATCAGCGATCAGCGAAACGCCAGGAGAGCGAAGAAAAGGGGGGAAGGCGGCAAAGGAAAGTAGGGGAAAAAAAGCGCGGGAGAAAACACTAGAAGACGAAATTATAAAAATTGCTTCCAGATGTCAGGGAAAAATGGAACACTGGAAAAATCATTCACCAGAGAATGGGAATTTTTCCAAATATGGTAAGCTTCCCAAAAATCGAGGTCATAAACTGACGAACATTTACAAATAATTCTAGCCGAAGAAAAATCAAAGCAGTGACCAGAAGTCCAACAATGCTGAGCAATGGAAGAGCGTGCTAGTTCTTTATGTTTAACATAATTTTGATGCTCTTTCAGACGGTGCTTAAGAGGCCGCTTAGTCTGGCCTACATAGCTAAGTCCGCATTTGCAAGAGATGCTATAAATGCCCCAGTTGCTTTGGCAATCAATGGGATGCTTTAAGTTTGTAAACTTGATTTTGTTCACAGGAGAGAAAGAAATATCGAAACCAAACTTTTTCAAAATCTTTGCAACTTGATGACTTGTTTTTGGATAAAAAGGCAAAACAATGGTGTAACCAACCTTAGACTCGGAAACCTTGCTGGAATGAGAGGGCTTTATTAGCCTATTATATATAGAATCAATAATCTTGGGCGAGTAACCCCGATCAAAAGCCACAGCTTTTAAATAAGAAAGCTCAGTATTTAAAGAACTGGATGAAGAACAGATATTCAAAGCACGAAACACAAAAGCCTTAAATGAGGCCAACTTTTGGTTTCGAGGATGAGAAGAGTAGTTGTGAGGAGGTAGTGTAACAGCAAAGGGCTTACGATACACTGAAGTCATAAAATCGTTATTACTTTTAGTAATCAAAACGTCCAAGAATGAAAGAGAACTTTCCATTTCCATTTCAATAGTGAATTGGATGCAAGGATCGATGGAATTAAGAGTGGAAAGTAAAAGCTCATTATTAACTTGGTTTTGGTCAAGCAAAACAAAGCAATCGTCAACATAACGAACATAGAACGGAAACTTTATGGTTTCAAAAAGTTTTACCTCAAAGTAGTGCATATAAATGTCACTTAGAATAGGGCTCAAAGGGTTACCCATCGCTAAACCTTCGGACATGCGATAGTAAACACCATCAAATACAAAAGTATTCTGCTCAAGACAAGCACGAGTAAGAGAAACAAGTTCATCAACCTCAAAACTAGAAAAATGATGTTCCTGGAGTCTCAATTTGAGACAATCCAGTGCTCCAATAACAGGTACATTAGTGAAAAGTGATTTCACGTCAAAAGAAGCCATCGTTACGCCGTGAGGCTTAAAGCAACGTAACTTCTGAACAAAGTCAATGGAATTTTTAACAGTGAAAGAATTGCTGGTCAAAAGAGGAGAAAAAATGGAAACCAGCAATTCTTTCACTGTTAAAAATTCCATTGACTTTGTTCAGAAGTTACGTTGCTTTAAGCCTCACGGCGTAACGATGGCTTCTTTTGACGTGAAATCACTTTTCACTAATGTACCTGTTATTGGAGCACTGGATTGTCTCAAATTGAGACTCCAGGAACATCATTTTTCTAGTTTTGAGGTTGATGAACTTGTTTCTCTTACTCGTGCTTGTCTTGAGCAGAATACTTTTGTATTTGATGGTGTTTACTATCGCATGTCCGAAGGTTTAGCGATGGGTAACCCTTTGAGCCCTATTCTAAGTGACATTTATATGCACTACTTTGAGGTAAAACTTTTTGAAACCATAAAGTTTCCGTTCTATGTTCGTTATGTTGACGATTGCTTTGTTTTGCTTGACCAAAACCAAGTTAATAATGAGCTTTTACTTTCCACTCTTAATTCCATCGATCCTTGCATCCAATTCACTATTGAAATGGAAATGGAAAGTTCTCTTTCATTCTTGGACGTTTTGATTACTAAAAGTAATAACGATTTTATGACTTCAGTGTATCGTAAGCCCTTTGCTGTTACACTACCTCCTCACAACTACTCTTCTCACCCTCGAAACCAAAAGTTGGCCTCATTTAAGGCTTTTGTGTTTCGTGCTTTGAACATCTGTTCTTCATCCAGTTCTTTAAATACTGAGCTTTCTTATTTAAAAGCTGTGGCTTTTGATCGGGGTTACTCGCCCAAGATTATTGATTCTATATATAATAGGCTAATAAAGCCCTCTCATTCCAGCAAGGTTTCCGAGTCTAAGGTTGGTTACACCATTGTTTTGCCTTTTTATCCAAAAACAAGTCATCAAGTTGCAAAGATTTTAAAAAAGTTTGGTTTCGATATTTCTTTCTCTCCTGTGAACAAAATCAAGTTTACAAACTTAAAGCATCCCATTGATTGCCAAAGCAACTGGGGCATTTATAGCATCTCTTGCAAATGCGGACTTAGCTATGTAGGCCAGACTAAGCGGCCTCTTAAGCACCGTCTGAAAGAGCATCAAAATTATGTTAAACATAAAGAACTAGCACGCTCTTCCATTGCTCAGCATTGTTGGACTTCTGGTCACTGCTTTGATTTTTCTTCGGCTAGAATTATTTGTAAATGTTCGTCAGTTTATGACCTCGATTTTTGGGAAGCTTACCATATTTGGAAAAATTCCCATTCTCTGGTGAATGATTTTTCCAGTGTTCCATTTTTCCCTGACATCTGGAAGCAATTTTTATAATTTCGTCTTCTAGTGTTTTCTCCCGCGCTTTTTTTCCCCTACTTTCCTTTGCCGCCTCCCCCCTTTTCTTCGCTCTCCTGACGTTTTGCTGATCGCTGATTGGTCGGTGTTTTCCCGCTTTGTTGTGAGTTCAAGCGCACTCGCCCATTTGTTATAAATACCGGGGCACACGTGCTTCGCGCTCAGTTCTCTTACAGCTTTCATGTTGTTTGCTGAGCTTCTTGCACTGATGAAGGGGCTCCATTGTAGCCTTGAAATAGCTATTTGCTGTACTTTCTACCCTATTTGTGCTTTATTTACGTTGATTTTTAACTTCAAATATAATTGAAATTTGCTGTAGATTCTTGATAACTAAGAAAAGTAATATTTTTATGCACGTGTGTGGGTATTTTATTAGCTGCTGTTAAAACATATTTCAAAAAGCTAAACTTTTATGTCTATCTTTACATTTAAAGTTCAGTTAACCCATTTATGCTCAGTAGCCTAAAAACGGGACGCTTGTTAGTTACTGCATACAAAAACCTGTAATGGGTATATTCTTTTACTAAAGCTGTTTTTCACAAGTTAAATGGTCCTCCTTCTTGAGAAAATCAGTTAGAGCCACTAGTTGGACATCAGAGTTTATTTATTGACAGCTATTTTCAGACAAATCAGTCAAGCAACGATCCAGCATGGGTAGCCGCAGAAAGTAAGGTTTTTTTTGCGAACTTATTTTCGATAAAATTAAACTATTTTGAAATGATTTTCTCAAAATTGATCACAGATGCCTTCTGTAATGTTACTTTGCAAAAATAATGTCAAGTAAGGTAGTATTTTGCGCACATATCTGCCCAGTTTCAACAGTTTAACAGGACGTTAAATAACTTAATAAATACGGCAACGGCGATCTATTTCAAGCCTAAAATATATGCAAACCATTCCAAGTAAGAGTTTTAAGCAGATAAAAATTGAAAAAAAAAATTGTTAATAAAAAACTTGGGCATAAATGGGTTAATATTGAGTTTCCGAATATTGTTAGAGTACTTACGATTATTGCGCGATGTCATAAGAGTAAGTTGATTAATGAGCTTGTATATTATTTCTTTTTGAAGCTAAAAGAAGAGTTTGCTGAGAAATGCGTTATGAGTCTTCATTCAGTTTTACGAGGAGCATGAAAAGGATCTGCGCTCGCGCTCGAGTGGACCCTATTTCACTCTGATGCTGATGTGTCAATAACTAGTATAGTTTAGAGTGTTTTCCACTTTATCTGGGTCACTTTAATAATATTTATCACAACGATATTTTATTGTAATAAAATATTTAACCGGCCTTCTTATTTCAGGACTGAAGAATGTGAAGTACTTCATTTTTGCTCATCATTGCTTAACGTGAAATGTGCCTGATCGACTCTTTTTCGTTGCAGAATTTGCTGGTCAATGTGCTTAATTCCCTGAAATCCGTTCTATGGACCTATTCAAGATTCGAAGGAAAGTTTCTTCAAACTCTTCATAGAAAATAAGCTAATCCGTAGAAGATAGAAGGGCCAATCCATGGTTACGGTCGTTTCATTCGCACAACTTCAGCTGCTCATATTTTATTCACAAATGCAGTTAAAGTTCTAATGAAAACAGGGAATGATAAAGCTCCCCCCCAACATGAGTATCACCAAGCGTTAGTTTGAAATTATTAGTGGAAGTTGTAGAAAAATCTCGAAAATGTGTGGTTACGGTCGTTTCAAAAAAAAGACATGGTTTTTTGAGTGCTATCAAACACTGCCACTTTTCTGTGAAACTATTGCACGTATGATCTTCTGGATTTTTATAATAATAGCTAAATAAATAAGGAATAATATCATACAAAGAACTTAGCTTTTTTGTTGAAAAATAAATTTTTATGAATTTTTTATTGCGGTTACGGTTGTTTCACGTCTGACTATTTTCTATATGTATGTTGCTAAAAATGAGTAAACGGCTATTTTAATTCATTTTTCCGCCATATATAAAGTCAAATAATAGACATATGAGCAGAAAGGTTCTCCAGTTAGTTCATTTAATAAGATATAATCTTCAATTGATTACTATAGACTTTGGAAGCTTTCAAATCCCTTGAGCTACGTTTTCCCGTGAAACTTCACCAGAATACCGCCACACCTCCCAGTCTCTCTTCAGATATTTTAGCTCCACTAAATCCTCATAATCATCTGTGACTTGAGCTCTGTATTTCTTCAGTACTCTGCTTAGAAAAATTTCTACAAATTCGCTTATTAAGGAAATGGTATTGATTGTACCGGGCACCTTATTGCTTCAACTACAAGTGTTCGTTTCAGTAAACATTTTTAAAATACTCACACATTAAGATTTTTTTCTGCATAAATCATTTGCCCTCGTCCTCCCTTTATCGAGATATAAATTTTAAAGGCTTAAATTTAAGTGACGCTCCAAATTTAAAGGCTTCTGGGGAAATAGAAGGCCGACTATTTCACCATCTGCATGTGATAGGACAGCTATCAGCAAAGCATGCGAAAAGATGTCTCCCATCATAGCCTGAAACTCGCTAAATTTAGTGACTTTATTACAATTTCGGCAGACTTAGGACTTTATAATTCGAAAACGAGGAGGTGAGGGCAAATAACTGATAATTCCAGCAAAATGTTTTACTACAATGTTTCAAATGCAAATAACTTAATTTTTTTTCATTATTTCACTTTTGTATGCTTTCCTGGTGAACATCAAATGACCCCTGAGCCAAATTTGTCTAAGAACTAACGTAAACGGTATTTATAGTAGGAAAGCTCCTTTATAGGAGCTTTTCCACGCTATAAGAGATGAATACCCCCAAAGTAACTTTCAGATGCATCAGTGGATTTATGTACCAAATTTGGCAAAGATCCGACGTGAACTGAATTTAGACCTAAAACATGTAACACCCGTAACAAACATAGCACAAAAATGAAAAGGTTTTTTGAAAAAATTATTAGTGCATGTTTTTAGAATAAATGTAGTACACTAACAAACCTAAATGACAAATTTCTACCTCAAATAGTTATTGTTACAGAATAACAAATACTTGTTTTCGGTTACGGTCGTTACAAAGCTTCTAGATAATTTTTGCCTACCTGTAATTAAAAATTAATACAACCTACAAAGAAATTGATTGCTGGAAAATGTCAAAGGGGGTGCTTACTAAAGCACTAATTCGTTATCTTCCAAATTGAACCCGGTGTGGTCACGGTCTAGGCTGGAAACTTGATAATTTTTAACCGAAAAAATGGATTAGAAAAAACGCAACTTTAGGACGTTGAAACCATGTTTACAGTAAAAACTAGGATATTTTACCCTTTGAATTAGGAAACTATGCTTTCTTGTGAATAAAATGACATATAACATGTTATTATTAAGTGAGTTTCATATTTTGATTTCTATGTCCTATTTCTCATGGATTGGCCCAGAAGCGTTTATTTTTTTTTTTCTTTTGGTTAACTTGAGTGACAAACTCCTCTCTTCCATCCGCATATAAAATTATGAGGATTTAAATAGGATACCTTATAAAGAAAATTTTTTTCTACGAATATTTATGTTTATGCATTTAGCTAGTTTTTATTCTTAGATTTGTTATTTAATTGTTACGTTTTGTTCCTGGAACACTGTATCATAAATTGTTGTGATGACTATGTGCATTGTGCAAACTTTCTTTATTATAAATCAAATTTCGTGCTTCTTTGCCATTTATTTTCTTCGGGTTATTTAGAAGGACACATTTGGAAGCTATCTATTATCGTAAAGAAAGGTGTAAAGTACGTATTTTATTTCTGGCGTTTACAAATATTGGTAATAGGTAATTTAGATAATTTAAGATTTGTAAACACCTAAATGGTGTTCACTGCGTAATAACTGGCATAGCAGTATTTTTACTGGACTTATTTTGAATGGTTGTGAATAAAATTTGGATTTGTGTAAGACACGTAATTAACTAATTAACTTTTTTTGTATTATTTCTCTGACCGAGTAGGGAATCGGGTTCATGCCTCGAGAAACATTACAAATCAAAAGGTAAAATTTCATTTTGTTTTTGAATTTTTTGTGAAACTTGAATTTTATGGTTTGTTTTTAAAAAAAATATTTAGCAATTTTATACCTAACATTTGGTCGTGAGAGTTTGTTTCCAGGTTTTAGGAATTGAATTGTTATAAAATATCGTATTTTATTCAGTTTTTAGACAAATGCAGATTGTTTTGATTGCATAAAACTTTTTTACTATTGCTGCTATAACGTATTAGTAATTTTGCCTTTTATTGAAATTATTCAATATGTAAATAACCTTCTTTCTCTAACTTAGCAGAATCTGTTTTAAGTTTCCATCAAATGTTCAAAATCTGGCTATGTTTCAAAGTGCATTCCATCCAGAAAGTAAGTACATTTTCCGGCGTTTCACGTTCTATTCAACTGCTTGTACAAAGGGAAAAACTGGCTATCAGTTTCAGAAATGTAGTAATATTTATTAACTATATTAAAACGAATTATGTTTCTTGTTAGTTCAGTTGCACGCAGTTATGCAAGTATTTTCTCGTTGTGGTCTTATGTTAATGCAATTATTTTGTCATGAAATTTTCCAGCTAATTTTTCTTTTCAGATAATCTTCGCAACATCAGATAAATTCGGCAATGGTTCACACAAACGTTAATTTCAGAGAGCCACGATAGAGACTTGGAACAATTAAAAGTAGAATTCCATCTAAATGGTGTAGCTTTTCCTTTAAAGTTCATTTCTGGAGCATTGAGAAGCGTACAATCTTATTCGGCTATTTTATTTGATTTTTTTTTAATGAAAACAAATTAAAGTATGGTTTATTATTCTAATCGTATTTAGTTATAACATTTAATTGTTTTGTCTTGCCTCTGCAACTGTATTTCAGAATTTTTATTGTTACTTACGTGCACCAGCTTTCTATTGTGTTAAACATCTGTGGTTTGTGCATTTTGTTTCTCCAAAATAGGGTTCAGAGGACCAATTTGTGATTTTTTGCCTAGAACATTAGTAACCTATAATTTGTTCCTCACTATCTTCCTTTGTAGTAATCGGAAAATACAACGAAGCAGAAGGTAATGTTTAACCTGTTAACTGGGTATGACGAAATATTTCGTCATACATAAAAGCCTACAGCAATGGGCATGACGAAATTTTTCGTCATGGAAATTAATCGTAATATATTGAACGCATCACGTTCTACGTTGTTCTTATCTATTAAATCTTAGAGTGGTTATATCTATGCCATCATATTGTCGATGCGTCATGAATTTTCATGTTCTTGTAATCTGTAACTTGAGCACTATTAATGGGAAAACGGGCGCTGCATGATCTACAAGTATACTTAGAGCTGCCACAATTTGGAATTCATTTTAGTCTGCATTTCAGTATCTTACATGTTAGTAATAACTTTCTGATTTGAATATTCTTATTGCGAATTTCAGTGTTTTATATATTTTTATTAGTAATAAATTTGACTTAAATATTTTTTATTTTCTACAAAATATGGCTAAAAATATAAAATATTTTATCAAAATAAATAAAAATCATAAGTTAAAAACGATATTCTTTTATTATTTGAGGTGTGATATTTTTTATCGGTGCGAAAAAAGTCTCCATTGTGAAACGAGTTGAGCAATAGCTGATTCCCCGGTTAACAGGTTAATTTTCATTGTGCTTTTGACTTCTTCATACCGCTTGAGAATTTTTGTTTTTATTGCTGAATGCGTTCATTAGTAGACGATTTCGTTAGTTAATTCTTTTTTTTTTCTTTTTTCCTGATTTCAGGAATGGTATAGTATATATTCACAAAAGATCATAGTGTATCCTATTATAGACATGCTCATTAAATTTTGATTTCATATAATTGTGTACTAAAATATGAATGAAATTTGCAATTTAGCATGTTATTACTATATATTTTTATTTAATATGTATTTTGTCAATATATATTTTTATTTTTGATATGTATTCTATATGGTAGTTAAATCTTCTTCACATAGATGACACTTGTTGGTTTCAAACACTTTTTCAGTTGTTTAAAACTGGTTAAATTTGGTTATTTTATCCGCATTTATTCCGTCCAACATGCCAATCAGTTTTCGCGAGGTTTCACGTTCTGGTTACGTGTGAAAATCAAAAAAAAAAAAAAACTGTTTCGAAAATTTCATAAATGCTACGTGAAACAAACGAATGCTCTCCCCCTCCCCCGAACCTTTTCTTTTCAGTAGCAAGTAGTTGCGTAAATGTGCAGTACTTTCTCGTTGTGATTTTATGCATTGGTTTTGTGACGCAAAATTTCGCTGTTTATTTTTATTTTCAGAAACTCTTCCTAACATAACAAATGCCAAGTGGTCTTTTGGAACACCACACGACGCTTCAAAGAATTGGTGAAACGATAAGCAATATGTTGTATTACATACAGTGAACTCTCACTTATACTCCGCCTCATTTATGCGTCTTTTTCACATATACGACGATTTTAAATGGTCCCAGCACGTTCTATAGCAAAATAATGACAGTAACGTTTATTTATGCGTCGCTCGAAAAATAAATATTTCACTTATGTGCCGAATTTTCCGTAAAATGACAAAAATATAATTTATTTTCTTTAAAAAATAAGCATTTTTCCTAACTTTCCTCTTTAATCTTTCGCCTCTACTGCTCACAGAAGGCACTTTTTCCGCATGAACTAGAATTCGCAGAGTGACAATTATCTATTACGAATCGTTTTAGAGGCAACATTTTGTTATTAAGTATGCTACGATTTTTGTTTTCTCATTACCGTTATAGTTACGTTACATTAATTGCCAAACCGTAGTAATATGTCCCTTGTCTACAGAAACATTCTTTATCATTCTCTCATTAGAGCCTACGTCGCGTTTTAGTCCTTTAGATAGGCTTGTTCACTTATACGTCTCTCTCACTTATGCGCCTTTTTCTTTTGGTCCCTTGCTGCGGCGCATCACTGCATTTAAATGTATTTTAATCATATTACTGGTTCGCATAACTCTTGTCTGCAATTTTGTGATGAATGGGTGTCGATCATTGAACAGTGGATTTCTCAGCTACGAATAGATTTTGTGAAATAGATAAATCATTTGTCTTACAACGAAATGTGACTTGAATCAGGTCTGCTTATAACAAGTGCTTCATGCTCAAATTGAATCGGTGAGTGCAACAACAAAGACGTATTCTAGAACTTCAAATTGTTCAGGAGAGAGGAAAAAGCATTGTTTCTACGTTCAAACATTCAAATAACAGGCCCCGTATCTTTCAAATTAGTAACCTGACTGACGTGATCTGTGATATCGACGTGCATCTTCCCTCCCACAGCTCGTTTCCATAAAAAACGAATTTTCGTGACTGATGTTGTTTTTGCTCTCACCGATTCAATTGTTCATTTAAATAATAGATGTGAATTGGTTATTTTTACTTCCCAAACGTATCCAATGAATAATAGCTCGGATGGTAGTCTTTTTACTGAACTTTTATTTGCAGACATGGTTGTAAATGTTTGTGATAAAATCATTGATTTCAAATCTTGTGCACTTATGACTTGCTTCTGTTTCAGATTTTTAGCAATATTTCAGCATGCGAAAAACTTTTGACTTAAGGAATATCTATAGTGTTGTAAAGAGTTCAAACTTTCCCTCCCCAGTGATTTATTTATCCGAAGTATCAATATTGTGTTGTAAAAAGTGAAATTTAGGTAAGTCTTTTCTTCCCTGTACGTACAACAGACCTTACAGACCTTCGGAGAGCGTTGAAGTACTTTTCAATGTAATACAGGTATAGAATTAGTAGTCTCTTAGCTTAAGATTTCTCAAGGTTCTTTTTTACATTACGATCAAATTGGGATTGTCTTGTAAGCATCTTTAAACGTGGTCTACAGTCATCACAATCTTTTACTACGGCAGATACCTGCGTTATTTGTGACACCTTGTAGAGTTAAAAGTACTCTCTCCTACTTCCTGCGCTGGGCCCAACTTCATTATGAAGTAAAATTTTACTTCCCCAAAAATGTATTTTTATATACGGTCATTTTTTCAGACATTGAACTAAAGTAGTGACTCACGAAGGTTAACTGAAGTTCCCGTATTACACTTCAGACAGTCAAAAGCCAATGAATCATGTTATAGTTGTCACTAACCTCATGAGTGTAAATTAATTTAATAAAAAATGCTTTACAAGTATAATATTTCTTATATTATCTTTGGTAAAGTAGAATACATTTTGTGCAAAAAATCTAATACTAAGTACTAACATGTTTCCTTTACAGATTTACTTATGTTATCTTGCGATAAAAATGCATCATGACACATGAATTAGATTTTTGAGCAATTGATCTCTTTTTTGATGGCGAATGCTTCAATGGTAATATATTCCTAATAGTTTGTTCATTGGAATCATAGAACAGATTTTGTGCAAAACATATGTTGTCTTAATGTTTCCTTTCTAGATTTACTTGTGATATTTTCTTGTGTAAACATGCCCCATGAGACATAACTTAGATTTTTGAGTAACTGGTTCCTTTTTAGCCTACTTTCTCGTTAAAAATAAAAGAAAGACGAAAAAAGTATTAAAAGTAGCTTAATGCATCCAAAAAATATCGCCAAGTCCAAAAAATATCGCCAAGTTAAAAAAATAAAGAGGTAAAATGAATATCGAAAAATTAAAAATTTAAAAGTAGGGTATTGAGATGGGGAATTAGTGTGTCGGTCGGTCTGTCGGTCGGTCTGTCTGTCCCCCCTTAATAACTTTTGAATAAACATTCCGATTTGGACAAACTTTTTTTTTGTTGGAAAGATCTCGGCGAGTACAGCTCATTCCCATGTTTGATTTTTTGATTTGAACAATTTTTGGTTCAATTTTGAGCCGTTCAAACAACCGGTCCCGCGATACTAACTTTTGAATGAACAGTCCGATTTGAACAAACTTTTTTTGTTCGAAAGATCTTTTCAAGGATACTTCATTCCCGTATCTACATTTTAGATTTGAACAATTTTTCGTTCAACATTGAACCGTTCAAACAAGCTGTCACCCCAATAACTTTTGAGTGAACAGTCCGATTTAAACAATTTTATTTTTTTCGAAGCATCTCGGCAAGGATACTTTATTACCGTATTTAAATTTTAAATTTGAACATTTTTGGTTCAACATTGAACCGTTCAAGCAACCTTTCCCCACCTAATAACTTTTAAGTGAACCGTCCGAATTGAATAAACTTTTTTTTTGTTCGAAAGATCTTATCAAGAATACTTCATTTCCGTATCTACATTTTCGATTTGAACGATTTTTCGTTCAACATTGAACCGTTCAATCAAGCTCTCACCCCTAATAACTTTTGAGTGAACAGTTCGATTTAAACAAACTTTTTTTTGTTCGAAAGATCTCGGCAAGGATACTTCATTACCGTATTTAAATTTTCAATGTGTGGACATTTTTTCGTTCAATATTGAACCGTTCAAGATTTCTAAACCTTTCTCCACCTAATAACTTTTAAGTGAACCGTCTGAATTGAATAAACTTTTTTTGTTCGAAAGATCTCGGAGAGACTCATTCCCATATTTCACTTTTCAATTTGAACCATTTTTCGTTCAATGATGAACCGTTCAGAAAATTTTTTAACATGAGCGCCTACTGGGAAATTTAAATTGAATGTTGATTCTGAACTTAAAGGCGGATTTCCTTCAAACTAACTTTGTAAAAAAACGGTTTTGATAAAAAATGTATGTTAAGTACTTTTCTGAAAAATCTTCTGTGAGGCCTCTGATTCCGACTCCGCAAACATGGCGGAAATGCACGCTCAGAAAAAATGACTGACTGGGCAGACGATTTTTTGTTTATTTATTCATTTTTTTTGTTTAATTTATTATTATTATTATTATTTATTTATTTATTCTTTTTGGCAGACGATATTTTTTTTTTTGATTACAAAAATTGTTCATTCACTGGAGCATTCTATTCTTTACTTATATTTAACAACTGGCAACGGATTAAAAATAAAATTCGAGACATTTTATTAACGAACGAGGTTTTTTTTCTTTCTTTGACAAAATGTGTTTTGATGTTCTTTGTACTTTTATTTTATTTATTTTTTTTTCTTTTGAAAACGATTGTGAAATTTTTCTACGGAAGAACTATAACAGTTACATTCTTTAAAAGGTGCGACAAAACTTTATTTACTCCATTATTTACTTTTTACGTGTCCATTTCATCTGATGAGAGGGGTAAATTTTGCTTTTAGAAATCAGCTTTAAGTGCTATAAAGGTATGTTTGACATAATTTTCAGTTTCAGATATTCAAGAGAATATTGATTAGATGCTAGAATGCCGATGTCGATGTACGGGAAAGTAGGCTCGTTTAGTTCTTGACAGAACTTCTTGTTTGATTTCAATTGTATTGAATGCTTCAATTGTATCATACTTCTCACGGTTTTAATCTTTAGAATCTCAGAATGAATTTTGTGCGAAAAATATTGTACGATGTATTAACATGCTCACTTTACGATTTATTTGCGCTATTATCTTGCGTAAAAATGTCCCATGAGATAGAAATTAGATTTTTGAGTAATTGGTTCTTGATTTGGTAAAAAAAATATGCTTCACTGGTAGTTTGCTCCTTGTTTTTATTTTTGGAATCTTCAAATGAGTTTTTCGCGAAAAATCTACGATGTCTTAACATGTTTCCTTCCCAGATTTACTGTGCTATTTTCCTGTGTAAACATGCCACATTAGAGGTATATTAGATTTTTCAGTAATTGGTTCTTATTTTGGTAATAAAATTCTTAATGGTATTGTGCTCTTTATTGGTTTTTATCATTGGAATTTTCAAATGA
>JAXGGA010011961.1:0-40516 GCA_038373865.1 Uloborus plumipes | reverse complement strand
TATAAAAAATGAATGTTGTTTTACAGTATAATACAGCTAATTTTATAGTAATAAACTAAAAATTGCTAGTTGTACAGTTTATTAGCGTGCATTTTAGTTTTAAACTGGAACCTCTGCTGCCAGTATTATACTGTCGTTTTTACAATATAGTGCAGTTAAATTTTAAGGCAATAAACTAAAATTTCTAACGAAACTGTAAATTTGCAACTTTACAGTTTATTACTGTGCATTTTACAGTTTTAAATTGGAACCTCGGCTGCCAGTACAATACTGCAAAAACAACAATTCATTTTTTGCAGTGTAGAAGGATTTTTTTAAATCCCGCAAGGTGGCGTGTTCCAGCTCTGGAGTTGCGAATTGTTAGAGTTTATTATTCAAAAATATACATTAAAAAATTCGATGGTTCAGAATATCGATGTTTTGAAGCATCGTTGTTTTTTCATCAATGTTACAGCACTAGTTTATATATTGGACTACTTTCGTATTCCATGCTGATGAGAGCATAATAAGCTCGAAACTGCAGTCCATGGATCGAAATGGTCGAGTTGGGGGCGTATTGCATGTTTCTGCCTTCGCCCTTGGTTAGGGGCGGTTACTCACTGCTTTGTAACCGTTGGTCTTTCAAACTACATTGCCAATCCTAGTAAAGTGACACGTGAGAACTGTCATGAACCAAAAAAACCTCATTCGAAGAAAATTCTGGTAGTCTTTGAATATAAGTGAAAAGAAACGTAAAATAAAATGTAAAATGCAATAACAAAAAAAAAACTGCGCGCAGTATAAAAGTTTAAAATTAAATGTTTTTAAACATATATGATGAACGAGGTTGGATCATACTTTTCACAATCGTTTAATTTGAATGAAGAAATAAAGTCTCATCCCCTAATTACGTTAAAGAATTGATATACTTCTTAATCTCAGTCAAAAAAATGAAAATATGTACCATGAACAGTGTTATTATGAATTATGAAAGATATGAAAAAAATACATCTCATTAATCATTTATTTCTTAAATAAGATCGTTGAAGAAAACATTTGTGATGATTTATATAATAAAATTATCATGCATTTTCTTAGCAATAACTATTTCTTGCTGCTAGTAATAAGAAACTAATGTCTTAATAGCTTGGAGAAAAATATAATTTATAAATTATTCGACAAGGTATAAAATAGATTTTGAACTTAGGAGATACTTATGTCCTTGTCTTTGAAAGTTGAAGGATTATACGAGTATACAATAAATGTTTTACAGCACAAAAAGTATTTTAAACTTACTACTGCATCTAAATTCAAAAGACATATCTATATACATAAAAGACTACTTTTGAAAACGTATGTCCGGGGTAATCTTCCAAACTACTGAACCGATTTTAACCATTTTTTCACCGTAGATAGCTATAGTAACAGGGAGCAGGATAAGCTATAATTAATTTCTAAAAAGCTTAGTTTAAAAAAGTTATTATGGAAAACAGTTAATTTTATGTCATTTCCCCATTAAATGATTAAATTTTCAATCCATTGTTGCAAAAATTTGGTGCCATGCAGCAACAGTATTGATTGTAATCATATTGAAAATTTTGAACCAAGGCTTCTCTGTAGTAAGTTTGGAATTTATTGCCCTCTAAGGATTTTTATATTTATCTGAGCCAACAATCGCTAACGGGTGAAATAAAAAAAAAATGATTTTGGCAATAGTTAGAGAATAGAAAGTGTTTATAGTCAAAAAATTTCTAAATTAGGTACATAAGATGTTTTCACCTCACCAATGTTGTCACGAGGATAGAAACTAATAATGGGACTTATTTAACGAGCAATATTTGGAAATGGTTAATTTCAGTGCGATTGATACTGTAAATATATATTTATTTTAATATACCAAGCTTATAACATTTCCTATTTACTCAAACATTATTTGTAGCTTGTTATTTTTTTTAAGCTTGCATTATTTTTTTTTATAGTTTATCCATAATATAGCCATTGTTTACAGAAGTAGCCATTATGTTTATAGATATACACTTTAGTGTTGGGAAATTTATGAATGAGTTTCACTAAACCACCCTACACCCACAGAAACCCGGGCAGGGCCGGGTACCCGGCTAGTTGGAATTATAAAATTTTAAAATTAATTTCTTACCAATATGAGAGTTAAATGTCATTGTTTGCTTAATTTTATCACCAAAGTCAGGGTGACAACTTCAACTGTGATATTACAGCTCTTAAGTATTTTCAGAAAAATAACTTTTTGAGACAATTGTGAGTCTTAATAAAAAAAAAAAGAAAAAATAAAGAAATTTAATGTGTCACAATTTTTAGTAGTTTCAAATCAAAAGCAAATGCATTTTTTTAAAAGAAATTAGTGAAGATCGAATCTGTTACATATCTTCACCTTAAAGAAAAAAATTTGTTTTTGCAATAGGCGAAATTTTTGTTTCAGTCGCCCTTTTAAGATACAAACCACTATTGAGCAATCAAGAAAATTTTTAATAATCTCATTTATATCAAACCTAATGTGTCGATTTCTATTGTCTTAGTGATTCGTAGTTAACAGTTGCATTACCCATTTTAATTTCGCTGAATAATTCTCAAAAAATTGATCACACCAACTTGATTTTTTTCGGAAATTCATCCTTATTTTGTGCCATAAAAAATTTAAATTTCATTCCAAAATTTTTCAAGGATCCAAGTTTTAAGAAAGATAAATTTTTTGTTTTGCAGTTATTATTTTCTTGTTACTTAGACGCTATTAAGTAGGAGAAAATCAACCATAATTATTTTTACGTGTATGTAGTATTGAAAAACCATTTTAGAATCCTTGAAACATATGTTTATAATTTATTTTTCAAAATCATACTAAATGCTTATTTTTACAAACAACTTAGAGTTTTAAAGAAATAATTACAAGTTTCCAAGTAGAACAAGCAGTATAATAACCATCAAAAAATTAAAGAGTAAAGCTGAGAAATACAATAACAATCTATCTGCTTCACTTAGAGCATTTGTTACAGGTTGTTTGATTAAAAGGATACACTGTCATAACTTGTGCATGTAACTTAATGATTCTATTATTTAAAATGGCACGCAAGTGTACGTGATTGCAAAAGGGGATAACCGCTTAGTTATATACCTATTAAATCAAATAGTTCATTTGAATCATTGCTTTTTTAACAATGATAAAATGAAAACTCAATTGTTTTTGCATTCTCCTTGATATTAGTTTGTTTGGATACGAAACTCACATAATGAATGCCGCGAGATATATTTTAATTATCGAAAAGAATCTGTGTCTTGTATTGGAGTGCTATAACCAAAGTTATGTTTCATCTTCATCTGACGTACACCTAATTAGATTAAACTCTGGCAGTATATATGCATCCGGGTTATGAATTGTTTTGCGTTTTTTTTAAATCTCTGAAGCTGCTGTTGGTGAATTTTTGTGTGTCCTGATTAGTAAAAAAACTACTTGTGTCTGAAAAAATTTCCCACTCCAGCTCGTTTTAAGTTTGGAATATTGAATCTACAGTGACGTAGCCTGTAGCGATTAAAATGGAAGAATTTAAAGTAGAATGGTGTCTGTTTTGTCTGTTAGTGACAAAATGGCTGAGATATAATGTGTTGATAGTAATGGAAAACCATTATTTGAAATGATATGTCGACACATCTGGTCAGCGAAAATTGGGTGTAAACTGAGTCTCACATTGAGCCGTGTGGTGTATCAACTGGCCCTAGAATTGTTTATTTTCGGTACAATTCACTGTAAAAGTTTTCTGTTCTGTTAAACACTACATTTTACAGTAATATTTACCATGAAAGTTTCCTGAGTTTTTAACAGTGAAAAGATCCACCAAATACACGCGGAGTAGGTGATTGTTTAATCTGTGGACCCAAAGTCGTGCATGTCAGTCGTTCAGCAGTTTTTTGGGTACAGGAGACTGGAGCAAATTTCCTTCTTCTTCAGTCTTATGTCTAAACTGTGGAAGTTGAGGGGACATGTGTCGCCATCTATTGAAAGTCGCGTCATATACCATTGTTCCGCCAAGGGTGCCTAATAAATTCCCCAAAACAAGTAGCCGTCGCTTCTTTTACATTGGTAAGCAACGTCACCTATTGAGTACAAGTGAAATAAATCGCTAAATCTTTTGCTACCATATTTTCTGTTTTGACATTATTTGTGTATCATCTTCATTGTCTAGCCTTACTCTCATACAATGATAAAAATTTTCAGGAACAAACGGGATTACTCTGGATAACAGCTAGAAAAATCCTCCCTGCATCATGGTGGATGACAGCTTCCAGCTGGAAAACGTGGAATTCGTGCAATCCTGCCCCATCCAATACAGGTGCAGGCGTTGCAGCAGTTTGGACTCGTCTTTGAATAGGGCTCGATGTGGACATGGCTTCTGTGGGAGGTGCGTGGGCCTGGTGCGAGCAGCTAGGTTCCAGTGCCCCGTGGATTCGAGATCGGTTGAAAAGAAAGAGGTAAGGGCTTGAAATAAAGCAATGAACTGTTCGGAGTGTGTTTAATTTGTAAAGAGCAGGTCCATCGGTTATGGACGTCAATTGCCTCTCCAATCGCTGTCGGAAAATAATGTTAGCGGGCTTGGTTTTTGCTGTTTTTTTTTTTGGACACTACCCTTCCTTCCAGGAAACATTACAAATGACAATCCTGATAAGAAGTCTTTTTTAAAATGGATTTACTAATGCGGTAGTGAATTTAAAAAAAGTTCGTTCAACAAGTTTCAACGTTTAAACGCAGAAACATTAGGGAATGCTGCTTACACGACGTTACAAGGAACGACTTTTTTAGTGCAAAGAATGAGCATACGTATGAAAACGCATTTTTGTTAGATGTCTTTTCAGTCGTAAGCTCACATTGTTTGGCAAAAAGCGCTCTTTGTAATGCCGAAACACGTGACAGCAATATTCTTTTATTTCGTTTAAACGTTGAATAAACTTAATTTAATTTTCTGCACAAAGGTATTTATTTCTTATGATATCATTTATTTCTTATGATAGGAGACTTTTTGGTTTTGCTATTAATCCTCTCAAATATAATTTTAAATAATTTTTCTACAAATTTTAACTGTATGAACTATGTTTGGAAACAATAGCTTAAAAACATGTTTGAAGAAAATAGGAAACATTTGAACTGTCTGCTGATATTCTAGGTTTTTCATTGAAAGTTATTTTCAATGAACACTTAACTGATTGTAAAATACGTCTCGTTCTATTTGAACTTTTGCCCTTATTAAAGCGAATTTGACTTCGTTCATTTTGCATTGGAGCTTCGTCTTCTTTCTCTGCGTTACATTGACTATAAAAACTGTCTCAATTAACCATCATAGGTGTTGTTATGAAATAAATTCGAACATTTGAAACGCTTTTCCTCGTTGTTTTCTTTAATAACTGAAAATTCCGAGCAGCGAAGGCCATTTCGCTTTTCATGCGCAGTCATAAACAACTTGCAAGAGAGAACAGACGTAAAAAAATAATAAAAGCGTACTGTTACTCACGATAAATCATAAAATTCGAAATAGTGGTGTCATCGTCATGCAAGCATAGCGTAACGTCTAAACATATTAGAATATAAGATAGTGGAACAGAAAATGGTAGAAAAAATTGTCCGTTAATAATGATTCGTTCTGAGAAACAATTGAGATCGTAACGCTTGGTCACGATTCCCGTTTTACGCTGGTTCGCGGAATTTCTTGTAGAATGCTTTCGTTCTTTTTTTATGTTTTATGTATTGCACCTGATAATTTTTGACACGATACAGAGCGACATCATTCCATATCGCGCCATTTTAGTTTTTCATTTTATAAAAAACAAGAAATTCTTTTTAGAACTTAAATGTTTCCCTTTTCCCGTTTACAAACACCGATTTCTATTCTACTTTGTCCTAACATAAATTCTACTTTGTTCGGCGAAAAGATGGACAAAAAAAAAAAATCGGTGTACCGTTACCGACACCGCTGTACATGAGTGTCTACATAGTGCCCCCGTGGACGCTGCCTATTAAAAAAATATTTCCTGATGATTAAAAAAATACACACGTGATTGTTCAAATTTTCCCTTCTGTCGGCACTCCCGGAGGACTTTTTTTTTTTTTTTGTCACCTCATCTTAGGAGTAGCATTATTTCTACTATATTTCTTGCTTTATATCAATTCATGTGTCAGTCATTTTTCGAAATGAATAAATTTTATTAACGTATATTGTTTCGAACAAACAGTAAAGCACAGATAAATAAAATACATAACATGAACATGATTTAGACGTCTTCATTACATGAACTCGTTTTATCATCAAACCAAAGCAGCAAAACATTTTTTTTTTTCATATTGTGAGTTCTTTTATCTTTTATTTTACATTTCTTTTTGTTTATCTGCTAGAAATACCTTTTAATCTAAAAAATTGTGTTGAAACAACACTAAAGCATAAATGAATAAAATACATAACATGAACATGATTCTGTCTTTTTCATTACATGAACTCGTTTTATTATAAAACTAAAGAAGGAAAACATTTTTTTTCATATTGTAAACTCTTTTATCTTTTTTTTTTACATTTTTTTAATTTACCTACTAGAAATACTTTTTAATCTTAAAAATAGTGTTGAAACAACAGTAAAAATATATCTTTAATCAGAAAAAAATTTCAACGTTTATCAGAAACAGGAATATTGAGCAAAATAAGGAAATAATGGATTTTGTTTTCACATGAGTAAGTAAACTGAAATTATCTTTTGTATGTCAAAAGCTCTTCGAAACAGTACGCTTAAAGAAACTTTCGTTCTTTGAAACCACCGTAGATTATGATAAAAGGGTTGCTAAGCTACGAAATTTGCAATAGATTATCTTTATCGTCATTTTATGCCATAAAAATATAGCATTGAGAACTCACCTTTTTTTCGTTCCGCTTGCTAATATACATTGTCTGGAATACTTACAATTATCTGCCTGGAATCGCAATCCACATGTAGCGGGAAATAAAATACATCGTAATGGTTACGTATTCATCGAGTACATCGATATTATTGGTTTTCGCAGAAAACATATGCAAACTTCGAAAATAAGCATCAAGTGGTGATAACAACAATTCTTGGATTGAAATTTCTTTCCTTTTTCCGTGTTTTCAAATGTTATTTAGAAAAATTTAAAAAAAATTATATGTGTGCTGGCTGGTCCACGAGGATCATATTAATACGAGATGTTAGGTCACGGGAGGTCACCATGACTTCCCAAAGATGTCATTATTCGACATATTTTGCTAATGTTTCGGCAACTTTTGAGACATTATTTCAATTCTTAAATTTTTTTTTTTTAAATAATTTTTCATTTTTTTTTTCTAATGCGTAACGTTCTCTCTCAACATATGTTATGCATGCATGACATGTGTGAGTAGTCGTATTTTTTATCATTCGGTAAAATTGGAATTTCAGTCGTCAAATTAAAAATACTTTATATTCTTAACTTGTAATATATCGGAACATATATTTCCCGAAGTTTTATTTAGTGCTATACAGAGTACTTAATGCGATGAAGAACATTTAAGAGAATGCCCCCCCCTCCCCCACCCATAAATTTAAGTCGGGATGCCACTGATGCAACACTTACGGGTACTGTCTTGCACATTTACGATATAGCGACGGAATTTATTCAAATGGCAGGGACCGAGCAAGAAGTGTATGTCGTAACAATCTTCAGTGTGAAAAATAGTGCTTCTATTTAAAGTTTTAATAGATAAGAAGGTATTTTGTAGGGTAGGGAGGGGGTCACGTCTATTTCTTTTCCTCTCTATTCCGTCATTAAACTTTATGATACACGGCACGGTATTTGTGAAATTTTAGATGGTCATCGTTCCCTTAACTATCAGCAGAATCGTTTTCCTTACATTATGAAATCGAAAAAAAAAAAAAAAAAAAATCTCTATCAGAGTCAAATCTAGGGCGAGCCTCACTGAGCGTGGTTGCCCTTGGGTCACTTACATTAACTAAAGAAGAGACTCGGAACCGGTTGGCGTTGCAAATCACCAGCCAATTTGGGTTGGCGCCTCTCCAGAGCTTATAATAAAACTTTAGAATACATTAAGAAGAGTATTCATCATATTTGTATGGATTTGCTCTTTAATTCTCCCGCAATTCCAGTGAGAGAACGCGGTGTTCCATTGTTTCGAAGGCATGAGAATAATCTTGAAAACGCTGAAGTTATCGTCTGCTAATTAAATCGTTGCTGAGACAATGAAGCATGGATGATTTATGATAGATATGAAACTAAGTTAATGCTTGCGTTTGTGTTCGTCTTGCTTGAACTGTATTAAATATTGAAAATTTACGCTCATCCCTTGCAAATAGTAGCCGCATTGCTTCTATCTTCAATTTGTAGTTTCCGGATGTAATTTGTCGAATGAGTCGCTTTTCGTTTTTGAACTACCCACAGATTTTTTTTTTTTTTTTACATCGATTACAGCTGGAATATTTTTTATTTTACTTGTAATTTTTTTCATATTCAATTTTAAAGATACACCACCTTCAAGAATTTGATTTTCCATAAAAATTATAATTTTTCTTCAATGTTTGCCCTGTGATTAGGAAAATAGTGTAAGGAAACCCTTTAAAATGCCAGGAAACCCAAAAGGGTTCCGTGGTATCCAGGTTGAAAACCTCTGCGATAAACAAAGTGCGCGTCTTAATTAGTGTTATAAGTACTGGTCCATATTTTGCATAGATGTACAAAACACAAAATGACACCAACACGATGACCCTTTTCCCGAAATCTTCCCTTGAAATAATTTTATTTTGACTAAACACCAACTTTATCAACCGTCAAAAGCTATCTGGGTTATTTTCAAAATTTGCTTAAATTTGCTGTCCGGGGGTTAAAAAGACGATTTTGAAGCATAACTTATATTTTAAATTGAATGCGAACAATTATTTTCTGCAAGAAATACCCCCAAAAAAATTCTATCACTCAAAAAATTATTGTAATTTATTTATATATTTTTATACAAGTCTTTAAAAATGAGAATCAAGGCAAAAACGCTTGTCCATTTCCAATTTTCGCAAGTTCAACTATTTTTTTAATATACTTAATGGTCAAAAAAAGTAAATGCAACATATTACTTTTATATATTGACTATTAGTATATGGTATTCATAACAAATATTGACAATAGTAATTTTATTTCAATAAGAAATGTATGAATATATTTTGTCCGGCAGTTCTTGTCAAGTCCGTTATCCAAAGATTATTTTAGCTAAAAAAGGTATTTATTGCAGTCAAAAGATGGTAACACGTATTCAGTTAACTTAATAAACTAGTGACGTAACTATTTCATACCATTTTGTTTGCCTGAGTCGATAAGTATTATTGTGGCGTTTCGCACAAGATTTCTTCCCGGTGCGTATTTTTATTCTTTGTCAAGTATGTTACCAAAGACTTTAGTATTAATTTTTACTTTTTCTCAACTTTTACCCGGAAATATTGTTTATTATACAACTCTAAGAAAATGCATATTGTTGTTCAATTTTTAAATTCGACAACCTAGCCATAATTTGACATTTTGGTTGAAATGTCAAGACCGTTACTGGTCAAATCCGTTACCAAATGTCAAGCCCGTTACCATACAGTTTTTGATCAATATTTTAATAATCACAAACACCGTTTTAAGCTTCAGGGACGCAAATAATTTCAAAGGAAGTTGGTTCTAGGCGCTATGATATAGTTTAAAAGTGAGATTTTATATTGATTTTGTATGGTAAAGGACGACAATTTTCCTTGCAACTTAAAGTTTTACAGCAGCATTTGAATACTTAATTATGCATTAAAGTGTACAACCAATTACTTTTTCACACACCTAAAATATGTGACAAAACATCTGTTAGTGATTCTAAAAGAAAATAGCAAGTTAAAAAAATTACTTAAAAATTCTGAAATGTAAGCATATGGTGAAAATGACCCATCTCTTCACGACTGCTCAATAACGATGCGAATTATTTTAAAAAGTTCTTTTTTTTTATGCAATGTGACAGCTCTGAAGTCGTCCATTTTTTTACTCTGTTTAGCATTTAAGTTTACTCATTCAAAGCAAGCTACAAACGTACAATTTCTACAGACAACAAACAGTTTGAACTATACGCAGTGAGTTTATACTACGCATTGTAGAAAATTCTACCAAGGCCGTAATTAAGACTTTTGTTTCACAGAGAGTTTTAACAAACACATTTCTCGTGGTTGTCATTAAAATTTGATTTCATATTCTATTGCTTGTTATTACAACGGATTCTTAAACGACATTAACATGAATCATGTGAAAAAATGACGCGTCTTTTCTATGAAGGAGAAAAATCTTGTGTACACTGCATAATTTCCCCTCTGTGAAAGATTCGATGCTTTTTAATTACAATTAAAGATTTGTGAATTTACTCATATACGCATATTCGAAGTAATACTTCTGAAATTTATTTTTTGACTCTTATATTAAAAAAAGTAGAAAAAATAGAGTTTGACACTTTCAAATTTCAAAATTTTTGGTGAATTTGTTAGTGGTATTAAAAATTCGAAAGAAAATGGTGGATTGTTCTATGAGAATTTGTTAGCAATAACTACAGTGAAGATATAAATACTGCAGATAAAACACTTAATTTACACTTAAATACAATTATTCAATCGCAATAATTTAATTTATCGAGTGGAATTGAAAAGTAAATAAGAAAATTAAAAATTATATAGTAATTATACTTTTTCCAGCAAAAATGGTATAAAAACCATTGTTTGGAATATTTTTGAACAATTTCGAACTCTAAAAGCCCGCCTTTTTAATCCGGTCCTGGTTTCTACTGTTCACAATTTCAAATGACAGTTTAAACAGTTGACACGAATTGAGCTACTAGGTATTGTACAGTGTACAGTTGAACCTTCAAATGCACAAAAATTTGATGCACCTTTCAGAAGAAAAAATAATAAAAAGAAGAAGTTTCATTCGTTTTGAACCACTGACAGTGTGAACTGTTTAGTTCAAACTGTCAGTTGTAACTGTGCACGCATTTAGTTTCTCTTGAACAATTTAGTCAATATTATGCATCAAGCTACGTTTGATAATGCAGAACCTTGTTGTAGTTCTCGGTACTTTTTGCTGTACAACTTGTCCCCACTATTTAGTTTATAGAAGTTCTAACCGCAAATGCCCCATCAAAACCAAGGCATTTCAGCCACAAAGATTTTACCTCCAGAAATTATGAGCACGAACAACTTCCTATCCTTTTTCCATCTCCAAAATTACTCAAAATTTTTCATTTGTATAAAATTCGTTTTTCCCAATACAAAGTTGCCAATTTTAGAAACACAAAGATGTTTTTTTCTTTATAACAATTAAAACGAATGCGTATTTTGTAGAGGGTAACAATACTTATTAGCCAACATGGTCGCTACTCTGCAGAAAACTACATTGTAGTTTACAGGTAACTCATCGGAGAAAGTCAATGTATTCCATTTCAAATTCTTCAGACCGTTAAAAAGTTGTGACCGTGACCCGCATTATTGTCTAGTATGTTGAAAATCGTCATGGCGTGCAGTCACACTTCCGGCATATTTTCGGTTTCTTAACAAGGATTCCAAAACGACCTGGTTTTTAAGAAGGCTCAAATAGCAGTGAAATTCCAGAAGCTGTGCAGCATCGTTTACATTTTTCAAAATTCAAATACTAAGGTGACGTGAGACTTTAAAAATCCATCTTTACTCCTGTATTGATGAATTTCACACAATCAAGTGTTTTATTTCAATTCCGATAAAATTACGCAGAAATTTCATCGCCATTGGCCCAGATTTAATGAGACCTTTTTAGATTTCGGAAAACCTGACAGGTGCAAATTGGTAATGCAGCTTATATTACTTTTCTTAAAAATGGGCGTTTGTTTTTTGTTAGTTTTTAAGAAGTTTTCTAAGATATGACTTATCTATAGAAATTCAGTTGATTGAACTGCATCATAGTTCTAACAAAGGTCTAAATACGAAAAAAAAAATTGAATGCAAATAAATAATGAATTGCCAGCTTCAAAAGTTTCGATCAAAGCAAATCAGACCGTATCTAACATATGGGGCACTAAGTTTCAAATTAATTTTTTCAAGGGCGCAGACACAGGCGGCTGGTGTACCTAAAAATTGGGGGTCAAAAGAAATGTGTGTGTTGGGGCGCCTTTGAAGCGGTTTCTTTTTCTTTCTTTTTTTTCCCCGTAAAATTTGGCTATATGATTGGATTTCAATAATACTGATTAAACGACCTTTAAAAATGAGGAATATAGCCTCAAAAATCAACCAGGCTGACTACCATAGACCTTATGATTTTAAGTTCTATTATTATGAAATAACATGAAAAAGAGTTTAGTTTTTGGAATTTTCGGCTTTTATTTTTGTGAAATAAATCAATCCACTGAATAACAAAATCATTTTTTACTCGATCATTACTTTTTAACACTGAAAAGTTAGAGGTACAAGGCCCTTATACGTTTGGAAGGGAAGGAGCAGTCGCTCCCCTTGCCCCTTGCATGAGCCGCCTATGGGCACAGAGCCCTTTTTATAAAAATAAATTGTTAAAACAATCTCAAAGTCATAAATAAAACAGAAAGAAACAGCAAATAAATAAAAACGTGAACAACAGAAAGGAAAATTAAATAAAATTAAAAAACCTACCTCCTGAAGGATGACAAGCAATTTCACGTTGATATCAGTTAGCCCTCATGATTCAGGTTCCCTCGGGATATCAGTTAATATAAATCATACAAAACCACGAAAAAGTGGTCGATGCTTTGGGTTAAATATATAGCGATCTCCATGTTGCTTTCAATTGTTCAGAAAGCTGACTTGCACTTACACTGGAACTTCTAATGCCATTACTATTTTTAGGGAGCCCAATCCGACATGTTGGTTCTAACAGAAAAGGCCTGATACCACCACTGATATGTGTACTAAAACCGCGTTGAAGAAAACTGGTTGCTCAGCTTCAGGTGTGTTGCTTGATTGATATTTTGACTATTTTAGTCTGTAAAACGAGCATCGATTTATTCCTATAAAATAGGGAAATACAAAAATGCAGTTCTTCTATACTGGAAACATTTCCGATAAATTATTTATAAATTTAAGCAATTAGTTAGCTTGCTAGATTTGCTATTAGTGGCTTTTTACTCAACTTCTCATTAGTTATTTTTAAGACAGAAGCAGTAACCAGGGACAGTAAAAACATCTTTTTAAACACTCGAAATTAGGTTAGAATTGGATTTCTCTTGGAGTAAAAAATGTTGGATATAATGACCTGTTCTTTTCAAGGCGCAACCAAGTGACCATTGGCGTTTAAAGATCAACACAACACAAACTAGATCTTTGCGGAGTGTATGTACATAATAATTCTATATCTTTGTCTAAATGCATTATTATCAAAACGCAAAGATCTCTCCCTCTCCCCCCTACTGTTTTTTTTTCTTTTCAAGCTATACATTGCTCTGTCCTGCCAGTTCCGGTGGAATTGTGGGACTAGTTTTAAATTGTCACTATAAACAGCAACAACATTAATAATAATAATAGTATTAACTTAGTTATTAATTAAGTCACCCCATTAATTTCAGAGCTAATTTTAAGCAAGCATAGAATCGTGAAAATTTACAAGCTTTGAAAATAATTCAGGTTTTTGAGAGAGTTCCTTGATTCAAATCTTCAATTTAAGAGCTTTTTAAAAATCTATTTTTCGCTATGTGCATCTTTTTAAAGTAGTATTGTCTTAAAGTCCTGTTGATACATGAAATTCTAAAATCATTTTTCGAGTTATTAATTCCTTGCTGGTGACCGGAAATGAACATTGATACACAGGGAAATTTGTTGTCGTTTTAGTTCTCCGTTTGAAAAGTTACTGCAAATTTTAAAATCTTGTAAAAAAATAACAAAAGAAAACTTTATATGCTTTCATTAAAGAGAGACTCAAAAGCCAGAGGTTCTCCCTCTCAAAGTATTTTATTGAATTTGTTTATTACTCCATCAACACCCATTCATGCGGACATCGATTTCTTCAAAGTGCTATTGTAAGCAGAACGATACCAAGTATGCATTTCTCAACACACATTTAAACGAAAGATAAAATCCTAAACGTCTTTCATTGTTTCACGATACTCAAACCTTCAAAATCCATCCCCAGAAAATCCCCCGATAATCCCATTACACGATTGTAAGGCCACATAACAAAGGGATTTTAATGTCACCGCATGTCAACATTCTCCGCCATTAGGTCCAGAAATGGATTATGCATTTGTATGCATCCGCATTACTCAACGTAACATTTGTTACACACGAGGAAGTCAAGGTAACTAACTGCGTTGTTCGTGGGGTTACAAAAGGAAGAAAACAAATACGAAGATTGAAAAAGAAAAAGTCAGCTGTGTTGCCCATAAACAATGAACCGGCTTATATTTTGAAATCGTTGACCTCTGGTGTTGGAATTCGGTTCTGTTTTGCACAAACAAGGAAAGCGAACTCTTGGCTCGGATAACCTTTTCTAACTTATTGGACCACACGATATGATCGCACACGATCGCAACTTTAATCAAAAAAAAAAGGCATGAAAAAGACTTCATCACATACACAAAAAAAAGGTGCAGTCATAGCAATAGCATTCAAGTTTTGATAAACATATATCTATTCATACACAAGAATACATAATGTTAGATAGATAGATTTTAGATATTTAGTGGATCTGGATAGTAGATACAGATAGATATTTAGTGAATCACTTTGTTCATTTCCATATTCCCACATTCAACCTGTTGTTTTGAATAGCGTTAGAAAGGTTCTTCATTTAGAACTGAGTTTCAAGACCTAATTTTGAGCCGTGGGTAGGGAAAAATTCCTTAAAAAAATTTCGTGGGCTTATAAAGTTTTAGTTTTACTTTTTAATCTTTTTTTTTCCTTTCACAGAAAAAGAAACTTTAAGAGCTGTTACTTTAGTTAGTTGCGATATTTTTGACAACTATACGAAAAGTAGTATTTGCCATTAGGTCCATTAATGGACTATGCATTCGCATTACTCGGCGTAACATTTGTTACACACGAGGAAGTCAAGGTAACTACGTTCGTGGGGTTTCAAAAGGGAAAAACAAACACGAAGACTGAAAAAAGAAAAAAAATCAGTTTGCGTCGCTGCTGCCCATAAACAATGAACCGGCTTATATTTTGAAACCGTTGACCTCTGATATTGGAATTCGGTTCTGTTATGCGCAAACAAGGAAAGCGAACTCTTGGTTCGGATAACCTTTCAAACTTATTGGAACACACGATATGATCGCATCTTCTATATGGAAAAAAAAAACCCGCATCACTCACAGAAAAAGGTGCGGCTGAAGCAATAGTTTGTAAGTAGTGATAAATAAAGCCATTTATACGCAAGAATACATAATAAGTGATTCACTATGCTTATTTCAATCTTCGCATTCAACCTTGTATTTGAATAACGTGATAAGGTTCGTCATTTAGAAACACGACCCTGTTCTGAACTGTTACCATCAAAAAAATCATGAAAAAATTTCCCAGACTGGTGAGGGTTTTTTTTTTTTTCAAATTCTTTTCATTTATTTATTTTTTGTTTCTTTCCTTACTTATTTTTCATTTTGGAGGAAAAAAAAAAATATTTGTCCAAAAGTTATTACATTAGTTAATTGAGAAATATTGTTGATATAATTAATATGCGTGCAATAATACTGAAAGGTAAAAATAAGTAATCATTGGAGTTCACACACATAAATACATAAACTTGAGAAAAATTACAGAAAATATAAACATTTATTACAAAACAACATGAAAAACTTCGCATAAAATGTTATTATTGGACAAGGAATTTAGTTAACGTAGATAGTTAAAAATCTGCGAGGATCACATTTTTCACCGAACGATGTCGGTCCGTCGAACCAGCAGTTGCGAATTTTTGATTTTGATGGAGAGAGAAAATTGCTCTTGTAAATATATACTATGTACATTTAATAAGTATAAATAGAACGTATTTATATGAATGTGTGTATGGTCTATATTTTGTTTTTTAATCTTTAATATATAATGCCTATGTATTCTTTGCGAGGAAAAACTTTAATTGACGGTGCAGATGTATTATTTCCTTCGCTATTTCATTTCACTTCTGTCGTTCTGCTCGAAATGGATATCATTCATACTATTTGGTGCAAAAAAAGTAAAGTTTTGGTTAAACTTTAGATTAAAAAAAAAAAAACTCATATTCACTTAGAATAATGTAAATAAATGTTGACTCACAGCTTTGAGGTTTTAGCAGATATTTACGATATTGCGAATAATAATTGAACGGGCAAGTGGATAAAGATGATATGGTGACAATTTTTAAACTTACTTTTTACCATGGATGAAGGTTATAAGTCCGTCAGTATCATGTCCCCTTAGTCACAGAAATGATTGTGGTAACTAAAGGCAGGAATTCAAGTGAAACACCATTACAATCGCTTCGAGGCGATCGCAAATTGCAATCGCTACTGGAAGTCGAATTACATTAGAATCGCATCTCGTAGCGATTGCAACGTATCCAAATCTGGTAATTTGCGATTGCATTGGTGAGTTGCGATCGTCCGTGTTTCACTTGAATTCCTGCCTAAGGCAAGAATTCAAGTGAAAACATGGAGGATCGCAACTCACCAATGCAATCGCAATTTCCCAAATTTGGATTCAAGTGAAACGTTACAATGGCTACGAGATGCGATTCTATCGTAATTCGACTTCCAGTAGCGATTGCAATTTTGTTCTATTGCGATCGCTTCGAAGCGATTGCAATGGTGTTTCCCTTGAATTCGGCCCTAAGAATATGACCCCGTTTTACCCGTCGAGAAAAATCCATTAAAAAAATAACACTACATTTTTTTGAAAAGCTTTTTCTATAAATATAAAAAAATGTCACATTTCACCTTTATCCACTTACCCCTTCAATTCGAATGATGAATAACGTAAATAAAAGAAATTTTACGCATCACATTCAGTCTATGCACCCAATATGCTTTTGTTTTGCCCCGAAAGGTACACGTGGAACGCAATGTTTTATCTTTTTTTTTAAAATTTTGTAAATTACCGCAATGTATTCGGGCTCTGGAGTTGCGAATGAGATTTAATGAGATATGATGAGATGCGATGTAGTTGAAATTAAACAAACTTGAAGTGAGGAAAAAAAGTTCTTACTACTTCTTTTATAAATTTCATAAAGTAGCCAGGCCCGACATTTAGGGGGGCAGGGGGGGGGCAATTGCCCCCCCCCCTGGCTTTGAAAAATCAATGTATTTACATATAAGTGGGTGTGGTTTTTTATGCTTTCCGGCGAAATTGCATTGTGTTTGGACCCTTTGTCCCCCCCCCGGAAGAACTTGAAATGACGTCCCTGAAAGTAGTGAAAAACGTTTCAATTTCGTTTATTTATTTAATTAGTTTCTCCCAAGGTGAAATACCAAGTCCAACATGATTATATGAAACAGTGTTTTGTCAATAGCTCTAAAAAGATATTTATAATCTATTATTTTGGATCCATAACAGTTACAACTCAAACATATACAAAGGTTTTTTTGTCACACATCAAGGTCAGGAAAAATCTTCCTTGTAAAAGCAGTTTTCAAAATGCGTGGAAACATCGAAACCACACAATATGGCATTTCCTAAATGCGTTACAAAGCCATGCCTCATTTTGACATCATGGTCAATGCCAGCTGTTTCTTTTAATTCAATCATGCGTAACGTCTCATGGCTTCCTTTTGTTTTCGTAGGAAAAGAATAGAAACAGTGAAGTATGAACATGTGAGTAGTATAAATATTAAGATTGTCTGACAGGCTCGAGGATTGAATGTGAAAGTAACAAAAGAAATGTTGTTAGCAGATGAAATCGAAATTCATGGAATTATATTTTTTGTGGATTTTTTTTTCAATAATTTCTCTAATATTGAGCAATTTGATTGCCTACCAACGATGCAACTTTTCGCGACCAACAAGTCAGGTAATTCAGATAAAAGAAGAAAAGAAAAATTGTAACTTTTCAAGCGCCTTCGGCAGCGTTGAGAGGTATTTCTCCTGCTCTGATCCAACGGTCGACCCAAGAATGAATAGAGCGGAAATAATTTTACCTTATTAGAAATCCGAGTGGGTAGCTCGGTTTTTTTAAACTTTTCACGTGATAGGAGATAAGATTATGTTACTCACGTGCAGGAAGAAGTGAACTTTTGTTTTCTTTTTGCTGAGGAAGATCATGCCGTTCTAAGCAGCAAACAGATATGAAATGTTATTTCAAATGTGTTTTTTAAACGACTTGTTTTACTCTCTTTTAGCGTATACTATTTTTTCCCCTTCACTCTTCATTAAAGTTTATGATCGTAAAAATTTTTTTTTTCCTTTTTCAATTTTTAAAATTAATGATTACCATTTTTGTGAATTTTTGTACAGTTTGATTTTTTCTTCTTCTGAATAATCGCGTCAAGTTCGAGTTGAAAGTCATAAATATCAACGTTGTTGTTTCTATTCAATATTAATTAATACAAAGGTTTTTATTCATTATTATTATTTTCCTTATTTTAAATATTGTATAGTTTTTTTTTACTTAACCAAATAATCAATTTCATGTTAAATTTTGTTTTCATATTTTTTTGTTTTTTACGGTATAAATTAGTTGCAAAACTATCAGTCATTTTAAAATCATTTAAATTTTATTTTTCACATTTATGCATTATGTTTTTCTTTTTTTTTTAATTTTCTTCATTTTTTCTCTTTTTTAAATCTTCTTTCTTTTGTTTTCCCTTTCATTTTCTGTTCCTTTTCTTACTCCATTTCACAATATGCTAGTTTCTGATACAAAAATAATTTCTTTACATCTTGTAGGAAAAGTTAATTTTTTAAAAGGTTGAAACATTTTAACTATGTATCGATTAAAAATATCGTTTGTTTTAAATATTAATCCTGTTTAAGAAAGGAAAGAAATTGGATTGAGAGAGTAGGAGGATCAAAAACATAAACCAGTCTTCAGCAGCTTCCGCTGTACATCGGTCTTCTCCGAAACGCACCGTTATGCAAGGCAAGAACACATCAAACATTCAGACGTATCATTTTGGGAGGATGAACGGAAACAGGTGTACGTGATGCTCAAAAAGCGTGAAATTCGTGGGAAAAGATTCTTCTCTGTGACTTGTGTAAACCAAACGATTTGGTCTGGCGTGTCTAGCCATAAAATCGTCAATTTATCGGCACCGAATTCAGTATACAGTACATTAACACCGTATATGCGCCGAGCTCTATATTGTAGAGGGAATAGTAATCTTGTCAGAAGCATCGAATGTTATTGTATTTTCGGAAGAACTCTAACTAAATACATATTTTTTTGGGTGAAACTAATTAGTAGTATGAGTACGATTTTTTCTCATTTTTAGCCTACTTTCCCTTTAAAACAAAAGAAAGACGAAAAAAATATTATAAGTAGCTTAATGCATCTAAAAAATATCGCCAAGTCCAAAAAATATCGCCAAGTTAAAAAAAATATCGCCAAGTCCAAAAAATATCGCCAAGTTAAAAAAATAAAAAGGTAAAATGAATATCGAAAAATTAAAAATTTGAAAGTAGGGTATTGAGATGGGGAATTTGCGTCGATCTGTCGGTCGGTCGGTCTGTCCCCCCCCCCCCCTAATAACTTTTGAATGAACATTCCGATTTGGACAAACTTTTTTTGTTGGAAAGATCTCGGCGAGTACAGCTCATTCCCATATTTGATTTTTCGATTTGAACAATTTTTGGTTCAACTTTGAACCGTTCAAACAACCTGTCCCGCGATGATAACTTTTGAGTAAACAGTCCGATTTGAACAAACTTTTTTTTGTTCGAAAGATCTTATCAAGGATACTTCATTCCCGTATTTATATTTCCGATTTGAATAATTGTTTGTTCAACATTAAACCGCTCAAGCAAGCTGTCACCCCTAATAACTTTTGAGTGAACAGTCCGATTTAAATAAACTTTTTTTTTTGTTCGAAAGATCTCAGCAAGGATACTTCATTACCGTATTTAAATTTTCAATTTGAACATTTTTTCGTTCAACATTGAACCGTTCAAGCAACCTTTCCCCACTTAATAACTTCTGAGGGAACCATCCGAATGGAATAAACTTTTTTTTTGTTGGAAAGATCTCGGAGAGTACAGCTCATTCCCATGTTTGATTTTTCGATTTGAATTTGAACAATTTTTGGTTCAACTTTGAACCGTCCAAACAACCTGTCCCGCGATGCTTTCAGTAAAAAAATTTAACATTAGCGCCTACGGGGAATTTAAGTTGAATGTTGATCCTGAACTTAAAGTCGGATTTCCTTCAAACTAACTTTGTAAGAAAATGGTTTTGATTAAAATAAAATAAAATAATGTTTGTAAAGTACTTTTTTGAATAATCTTCTGTGAGGACTCTGATTCCGACTCCGACTCCGCAAACATGGCGGAAATGCAGGCTCAGAAAAAAATGACTGACTGTGCAGACGATTTTTTGTTTATTTATTCATTTGTTTTATTTTATTTATTTATTTATTATTATTATTATTATTATTATTATTATTATTATTATTATTGGCAGACGATTTTTTTGTAATAAAAATGTTTCATTCACAAGCGCATTTTATTCTTTATTTATATTTAACAACTGGCAACGGATTAAAAGTGAAATTCGAGACATTTTATCAACGGACGAGTTTTTTTTCTTTTTTTTCTTCTTTCTTTGATAAAATGTGTTTTGATGTACTTTGTACTTTTAATTTTTTTTTTTGAAAACAATTGAGGAATTTTTCTACGGAAGAACTGTAACAGTTACATTCTTTAAAAGGTGAGACAAAACTTTATTTATTCATTTATTTACTTTTTATGTGTCTATTTCATCTGATAAGAGGGGTATATTTTGCTTTTAGAAATCAGCTTTAAGTGCTAAAAAGGTATGTTTGACATAATTTTTAGTCTCAGATAATCAAAAGAATATTGATCAGATGCTAGAATGCCGATGTCCATGTACGGGAAAGTAGGCTCGTTTAGTTCTTGACAGAACTACTTGTTTTTTTTATGTGTTTTCATTTTTATAAAAATGCAATTTCCTCGCTTAATCGGGTAACAGATAAACGAATACCCCGCTTATACGAATAAAATATCCTGGAACCGAATATTTCCCATGATACCCCGCTTAATTGAATAATATTTCTTGGAACTGACAGTATTCGTTGAAGCGGGACCGACAGCCCTGTAGCAAAATTTTTCTCCGCTTTCTGCGACAAATTTTTTGGAACCAATTTCTTTCTGCAATTCTGGAGTATTCTTCAATAATAAATATGCATGCAATTGTCTAAAACAAGGTGTTTATGTTTATAAAAATTAATAACATCAATACTATAGCTTCATACTTTTTAAAAGTAACTCACAGTTAGAGAAAATTCAGTTAGTAGGGTTTTACTGCAGGATGTTTCATTATTATTATTGTTTTTTCTTGGCCTTTTTTTCCTCCCAACTGCAAAAATCTTTCTTCACAATGTCTCCTTGATTCTGCGAAAATGTCGCCATGACGGCAACTTTTTGCAACGGGGGCCGACAGTATATATATATATATATATATATATATATATATATATATATATATATGTGTGTGTGTGTGTGTGTGTGTGTGTGTGTGTGTGTGTGTGTGTGTGTGTGTGTGTGTGTGTATGTGGTGTGTGTTGGTTTTCTTCTGAAATTGATTTTAATCAATGTTTTCCTTTTCATCAATTACTTATTTTTTAAATTTTTAAATGCTCACTTCTTGAAATTACATGTTTATTTTGAAAGGTAAATTTTAATTTTTGCTCTTCAAGTCAACGTATCAGCAGCTGTATAGCTAAAAATGTTTCCTAAGACAAAATGTGAAATTGTTCCTAAAGAAGCAATAGGATTATCGTCAGTGGTAACAAGAAGAGCATTAAATGTTCTCCATAGAAGAGAGGACAATTCTTTTTACTAAGTTCATTGTTATGAAACAAAATATCTGGCACGAATTCACGTAACATAACTTTTTCTTCGCGGAGTCGTTTATGAAAGATAACAATGCATATTTTTCCGAAAGCTTATCCGTTACCGCAAGATAATAATTGTAATCATTTTTTTTTTCTATTGTTGAGACAAAAATCATCATAAATAACAATATAACAAATTTTAACAAAATTCTTTCGGTGTTTCTTTCTTTCTTTTCCTTTTATGAAAAGAAGTAATTTACTGTTTGAAATAGTAGGGTTATTTCTTATGGGTCTATATTTTATACGTTTATACGTTTCTATAACGTTATCTGAACTCAAAATCTGAACTCAGTCATAACCATCTTTCAAGGGCGGATCCAGAAATGTTTCAACTTCTTACTACGTATCTGATTCACACATGCAGGTTTTTTTCGGGGGGAAGGGAGAGTGGAGCGCCATTTTATTTTATCTATTTAATACAGAGATTTAACCAAGGAGTGAGAGGGCAAGAGGATTCCTTCTCTTTTCTGCGGGAGCTCCCCGATATTAGGTCACTGTGACCTCCCAATAATTTTCGTATTCGGCACAATTTGCTGACGATTCGGCAATTTGAAAACAATAAATAATTGCAACATTGAGATTATTTGTTCTTTTTAGTTTTTAGAATTGTTTTTAAAAGATGTCTAATGTTTTTTCTCACTGAATGTTACGCATGTACGACGTGTGTGCATGCTTGTATTTTATCATTTGGTAAAATTGGAACTTCATTCAGCAAATTGATAATTTCCTCCCTCCCAAAAATTTTAGTTCGGGGCACCCCTGTTGCCAAAGGTATTAAAAAATTGAATTTATAGTGCCTCAACTTCTTAATGATTCCGGGCGTATATTTTGAACATCCCCTAACATCATAAAAGGGAGTCAAAATATTCGATTTCTGGAACTTCAGTTTCGAAAAATTTTCAGGGGAAACCTCGTCCCTTTTCCTAACGTCATCAAAAATAGACCGCACTTCTGATTTTGCTGTGCCAATGTTTCCTAAGACTTCCCAAAGTCCTAAGATTTCAACTCGAAACATAGGCACAGCCAAGTACCTCAAGAGAAGGGTGATCGCCCTCATCGCCCCCTCCTTTGTATCCGTCCTTGCCATCTTGAGATGGAACGAAAGTAGCCCGATGGTTATTCCTTACGAACTACAGACGTTTCTTCGGTATTTTGTAAATCTGAATGCTTTAAACGGCATATCATTCTCTGCCTCAAATGATTAAACTTTTAATTCTCATTGTAAAAATAAAATTCAAATTTGATATGTTAATTTATAAAGTCCCTCGTTCAATCACGATTTAACACCATTAATTGAAAATTTGATTAGTTTGATGAAAAATCAACCAGCGAAATAACTTGAGATTTTTCTAAATGTAATTTAAATGTAAGAAAAATCATATAAATGTGCGTGTAATACATACATAATATGTAGAGAGAGGATTGACTTAAATCTTTCTCGACAAGAACGCACGACTCGAAACGCACACTCATTCAACTGAAAATTTCACTAAAGTGTAAAAAATACATGAATTCATTTTTGAAAAAATGCTAAAAAATTTTTCCCCATTTCCATTTTGAAGTCGGCAATTCTTCGGTTTGGCGACATTTTTCTTTGACGACAAGCCACACAAGGTTTTACAAGATGGGTGGCAACAAAAGCTCTGAAGATAACCAAAACACAAGACAACACAATTGGCGAGTTATCCACAGGGCTGCGGAGTCGGAGTCGGACTGATTTTGGACCAAAGGAGTCGGAGTCGGAGTCGCTGAAAAACATGTCGACTCCGACTCCGATTCCGACCACCTCCGATTTGGATGAAATTTTATGGAGGTGAAAACATATCTTTGAAACTAACAGATACAGATTTTCAGCGTCCAATATCCAAATCCTTAGCATTTAGGATCATTAAAAAGTGCTTCAAATGGCGGGTCTTTGCAGCAAAAATGCAATGTGTTAAAATAAAGTCTGGCCATTTAACAAGAAAAGGATTTGTTTTGTACGGAGTCAAATGACAAGAGCGGCACTTGTCTTTTGCTCTGGACAAAATGGACTTTTTGGGAGGTCACAGTGACCTCCGAGAATTGAGGTGAATGTGGTGAAATTACCTGCGAGAATTCTTGAGAAAATTGAACTTTTTGAGAGGTTACAATGACCTCTCATGACCTCCGACTGGTACGACCATGAACAAAAATGAAACTTTTAAAAATGGACTTAATATTTCAACCTTTGTTTTGGGTTTTTACCTCTTTATATTTGGGTAAAAAAAATAATTAAAAAAAAGCAGGAGTCGGGAGTCGGAGTCGAAAGTTTTAAAATCCCGGAGTCGGTGTCAGAGTCGACCATTTTTCCTCCGGCTCCGCAGCCCTGGTTATCCAACCCGCGCATAATACTAAAGCTATATACCCCTGAAATCGAGCTCAAGTCAGCATGAGGTAAATGCTTTTGCAAGTAGCTATCCAAAACAAAATTATACTTGAAAAACGATTAATCTTATCATCAGAGTGGTGGCTAGATAAATAAAATCACCTCTTTAACCTGCAGTGGTTATCATATACCGGAACTAATTTAAAGAAAACACGGCAAGTTCAATCTCATTTGTGCTTTTTAGCCTACTTTCCCGTTAAAAATAAAAGAAAGACGAAAAAAGTATTAAAAGTAGCTTAATGCATCTAAAAAATATCGCCAAGTCCAAAAAATATCGCCAAGTTAAAAAATATCGCCACGTCAAAAAAGAATATCGCCAAGTGAAAAAAATAAAAAGGTAAAATGAATACTGAAAAATTAAAAATTTGAAAGTAGGGTATTGAGATGGGGAATTTGTGTGTCGGTCGGTCGGTCGGTCGGTCGGTCGGTCGGTCGGTCTGTCTGTCCCCCCCTAATAACTTTTGAATGAACAGTCCGATTTGGACAAACTTTTTTTTGTTGGAAAGATCTCGGCGAGTACAGCTCATTCCCATATTTGATTTTTTGATTTGAACAATTTTTGGTTCAAATTTGAGCCGTTCAAACAACCGGTCCCGCGATACTAACTTTTTAATGAACAGTCCGATTTGAACAAACTTTTTTTTGTTGGAAAGAACTTTTCAATTATACTTCATTCCCGTATTTACATTTCCGATTTGAACAATTTTTCGTTCAACATTGAACCGCTCAAGCAAGCTGTCACCCCTAATAACTTTTGAGTAAACAGTCCGAAAAAAAATGACTGACTGTGCAGACGATTTTTTGTTTATTTATTCATTTGTTTTATTGAATTTATTATTATTATTATTTTTTTGGCAGACGATTTTTTTTTGTTACAAAAATGTTTCATTCACGAGGGCATTTTATTCTTTATTTATATTTAACAACTGGCAACGGATTAAAAGTGAAATTCGAGACATTTTATCAACGGACGAGTTTTTTTTTTCTTTTTTTTTTCTTTCTTTGATAAAATGTGTTTTGATGTACTTTGTACTTTTTTTTTTTTTTTTTTGAAAACAATTGAGGAATTTTTCTACGGAAGAACTGTAACAGTTACATTCTTTAAAAGGTGCGACGAAACTTTATTTATTCATTTATTTACTTTTTATGTGTCTATTTCATCTGATGAGAGGGGTATATTTTGCTTTTAGAAATCAGCTTCAAGTGCTAAAAAGGTATGTTTGACATAATTTTTAGTCTTAGATAATCAAGAGAATAATGATCAGATGCTAGAATGCCGATGTCGATGTACGGGAAAGTAGGCTCGTTTAGTTCTTGACAGAACTTCTTGTTTCATCTAGATGTGCATTTTCGTGCTTTGAAAATGCTTCAAAAGTTCTCACAGAAGAAGCAAAAAAATATTCACGTTATTCTTTCGTACGATTATGATTCTATAGTTACGGTTGCGGTGAAAAAAAACTCGAAATTCCTTCTTTTCAAGTTGCCGGTTACAGCAGCAAACACTTTTTGATGATGTGCTCTGGTCATGCTCCAAAGAGTGGGGTAATCAAAGAAAGTCAATTATGAGGCCTGGAAATGATTCTTCCCTGAGAATCACTTACAAATAAAAAGATCGAATAAGTTATTTTTCTCTCAAAAAGCAATCATCCATACCATAAAAGGCACGCAAAACCACTTTTTTCTTAGTGAGATTACTTTATTGTGGGATTTTGCTCCCCGTAATTTGAGTTTCTTTTGACAATTGGATTTCATTTAGTTTAGAAATGGATAAATGGGTGACAAAAAAGAGTAATTTCAACGTTCTAAGAACAAACTGCGAACTCATTAGTATTTTGTTTATTTTGTTTGCTTTAAGAAAATAATGGATCTCGTAAAGAATTATTCTACTATTTTTGACTTGAACAAATAGTACTAAGGGCAGTAAGACGCCTACTGTCGTGAGGAGACAATTAATGAGAAAACCAACTCTCTTATAGCACAAATTACAAAAGCTATTGGATGCACATGTTTCGAGGTTACTGAGAAGATTTTCAGAAATGCTCCATGTCGTGAACTTCCGGATAAGGCTTCACTTGAAAAACTTACTGTACGAAACTCATAACTATATGCATTGTTAGAGGGTTTCATTGTAGCTCAAACGAAACACGTGTATGTGTTTTATTAAAACATAAAAATTTTGACCCTTGTGATTTCTTTCCAAGAACCAAATTTTTTAACAGTGGCGGATTTACACGTTTAGAATCCCATCATAAGGGGCCCTATGGAGATAAACGAGCTGTTGTAAACTATTTTTCATGCTCTTTTTTGGATCCCCTTCGGGCCCCTCGTCTTGATGGTCTCTCTCATTTGCGACAGTTGTGACATAGTAAGTTTGGTGGAGGATTCATAATGGAAAACTCGTATCTTCTGAAAGAAGAAAGCGATCAGGGTTATTACCAAAAAAAAAGAAATAAAAATCTCAGCCGGCGACCATCTTATAAAATTTACAAGAAATTTTCAAAGATCTTACGCTTTAACATTTTGAGTTTAAATAATTAATAATAATAAAAAACTATCTTTCATAATTATTGAGCAATTCATTTTTAAAAATCGTTAAACAGCACTTGTTTTAACTTGCTGGCAGTGTTTTAAAATGTTCAAACTCAACTTCTATGGGATATAGAGTGACCTGTTCATTTTAAGCACAAAAAATATATGCTCTTAAATTTGATGTAGCACTTGAATAATTTTCGAAAAAAAATGTTCAAAATTTTAAAATTTAATTATTAAAAATTTTAAAGATGGTGTCCGAATGTTTGAGAAAAAATATACGTGATTTTCAATGTATTTTAATTAAACACATCCAAAACGTTCGAGATGAAACTATGAATGGATCAGCAGCTACAGCAAATAATGTGAGAAAAGTTTTGCTTTTTTTGCTATAAGTTAGCTTTAAAATGAAGTTACTCAACATTTTTGGAAGAGTTATATAATAGTGGTATAAAATGCAAAATTGCAATATACTTTTGCACCCTTTGTAGATAAAATGCTAAAAAAGGGGGAATTTTGTGCTGTACTATTGTGAGTTATTATGGTTGTATCACAAAAATAGAGACAATTCAGAATGCTGGTGTCGGCTCACTTTTATAGACCCGTTTTAGAAAACTGGTAAACAAATCTATATATATTGCTCCTATTGTGTATTCTTTTAGTAACAATGTCCTATATTTGATTATACTTTCTACGAGCTTTTTCGATTGGGTAATTTTGCACATTTGAACCTTAAAGCTTAATTTTTAAAGCTGTGAGAAAAGAAAAGGGGAGGGAAAAAAACCAGTAAATTGAAAATATACTTGAATGGCTTTGCTTTTCAACGTATATCAAGATTAAGTTTGGTTCATCCTCCTATCCGAAACCTTTTTCTTGGATTTCCTTTCTAAAAACTAAGAGAAATAGGTGGGAATGATCTGCTTTAATTTGCTCCAATTCCGCTTTTAAATATATTCCGTTTTCAACCGAGCCTTATTTTGAAACAGCTTCCTGAGTGCAAACACGCCGTATCTATGATGAAATTGTGGAGCGAGTACCTGTACAACAGCTGAGCCAATTGTGTGGCATTTTATCAAAACTCTGACTTATCTGGGGCTTTGCGAATAAATCCCAGACTGAGAGACAATCGCGTGCAACAGCACGTGTCAGCGTAAAACCAAAACTTACTACTTCCTCTTTTCGAAAACACAATTTCAAGGACAGAATGACGTCCAGTTTACTTCATTGCAACTCAAGCCATTAATTATTATTTTTGTTATTGAAAACTCGCAGAAGCAGGGACAAAATGTCCGGAAATATGTGAAAAAAATCTTGCTCTTCAATCGCACGTTTTTTTTAAAGTTGGAATGCTTGTTATATTTTGTTCCTTTTCAAATGCCATGCGCCAGTCTGCCTTCACAGCTCTTTTTTAAAAAATATAATTGAAAAGCAATTTATATATATAGAGTACCTGTTAGTGCACTTAATTGAAAAATTTAGTTGGAGCGCAAAATACAAGCATTTTAATTAAACGTAAAGCTCAGTAATATTCTTGAAAAGCAAAGAGCTATTTTATAGCATAGACTGTTATTTAAGCATAAAAATGAAACATTAGAGCAATTATGCGATTTTATTTCAGTCGAAATGTTTATTTTCTTGTTCCTTTCTGAATACAAGGCAACAGTCTGCCTTCACAATTCCTTGTTTAAAATATAATCAAAGTAATTTAAAGTGGGTGCTGGTGCAGACCACCAAAGAATGTAGTAGGAATGCGAAATACAGAAGTATTTTGACTAAACGTAAACATAACGTTCAAAAATTAATGAGAAATGTCCAGTAAAGAGCTATTTTATAGTCTTTGGGGCTTTGTGTAAAGATTTTTAAAAAATTAGCAAGTGACTCTTGAGGCTGACATCCATTTATACCTAAGGCTGCCTTAAGTCCCGTTTTGAGCGGGACAGTCTCATTTTTAGATCATTTGTTCCACTGTCCCCAAGTTTAGTTTCTGGACGTTGAAATGCATCATTTTCTAAAGTGAGAGTGGAATAGGGGGAATGCTTCAGGGGCATTTCACAGTGTTTGTGACATAGGGGTGTCCGTAACAAAACTTTTTAAAAGTTAAAAATTTATATATATATTGAAAAAGTACATTCTAAAGTATATGAATATCATATTGTTTTCATAGTTCACTTTATATTATGTTTGTAATTGCATTCAGAACATTGAAAATGTAATTTTCACTGTTACGGATTCTACATTGAATTTTCTTTTAAATCTGGCTTAAACCGATTTTTAAGCCAAAACTGGTACTTGAGACAGATGAAGTAAAGGCTCACCTCTAATATAGCTAACAGTTTTAATCAAAAAGTGCGTTCTATAAAAAATTATGAATTGTGAAAATGATGACTGTAGAGTCCGTAACAATAATTGGAATAAAAGTTTAGTTTTGAAAGAAAAATTCAATGTAGAGTCCGTAACAGTGAAAATTGCATTTTCAATGTTCTGAGTGCAATTATAAGCATAATATAAAGTGAACTATGAAAACAATATGATATTCATATACTTTATAATGTACTTTTTCAATATATATATATAAAAATTTTAAGCTTTTAGAAAGTTTTGTTACGGACACACCTATGTCATAAATACCGTGAAATGTCCCTTCAACCAAACGTTGTTGGGTGGAAGTTTTTAAGTATTTTCATACCAATAATTTGAATCATTCGAGCTCGCACGTAAGTATGTTGAAACTGCGGATCTAGAAATGTTTTAAAGAAAGGGCTGGATCGATTTTATTACTTATCTTTTACTGCACATCTTGGTCTACAACTCAACAAATGTTGACTTCGTATGTTTTGTACTTCAGTTGCGAAAGGTATCCATCCTAAAGGAGAGCCTTAAACATCCCTTCTGCTAGTATCAAAGATAGTCTAAAAAAGGCTTTTTTTGGACTTCTACTTTAAAAATTAGATGAGGTGAGTCCCTCAAGTTAGGGGCTATCTTCCACCATTTCCCCTCCCTTGTATCCTTACCTAATGTGGTGGAACTCTGGTTAGGTGAGCCCCTCCAGTAAAAATGGAATGTGTTATTGTCGCTGATTTGAGCTGGAGTATTTTTGAAATATTTCCACAAAAGTATCCCAACTCGACGTAGCTCCAATTACCCTTCCCAGTTACTTAAAAAACAGGTAAACATTGACAAGGTCGTAGCACAATTTATCTTAGCTACTATACGCTAAAGGCATTTATGTTTGTCCAGCACTAATATACTGGTAGAAAAAGTATTTCTGTTTGTGAAAAATAAGCCGACCATCGAAAAAGCACAGTTGCAAACAGCTACTTTTGAAACAATGTTATAAAGTAAATCATATAAAATCCTGCCATGAATTTAATTTTCAATTAAAATGAGCAGTGTATTCAAGCAAATTTGCAACAAAAATGTTATACCACATTAGCAATTTTTTTACTTTTTTAACTGTAAAAATATAAAATATTCATGCAGTTGCACAAATGTCCCGTTTTGAGGGGGAGAAAATATGGTCGCTTTAAATAAAATTTTTCCACGCAACTGCTTTTTCAACGGTTAATTTTATGCGTACTTGTATTGTTTTGCGTATGATATAGAGAATAATAGAAAACTATTTTTTAAAAAATAAAAGAAGATTTTGCTCTCCAAAAAATTAAGAAAAACCGAAAGTGAATTTCAATGTTTATTTATAGTTTTGCGTAGCAAATTAAAAGATTATTTTCAATTTTCGATTTCTATTCAAAAAAGCGAGAACTCAAGGAATCTCCAATTTCGCATTTTCTTAATAAGTTCGAGAATATGATGCAGTTTATTGCCATCATTAACCTTGAGATTCTATCTTTTTATATAACAGAAAATCAAGAACGTTTTCTTAATTTCCCAGTCGAAGAGCAATGTCATGGTTCGTTGGCAACGCCCTCTAGTGAAAGAGAAAGTAAAATCGGAAATCAGGTCGCGGCAGGGGAATCGCCATGAATGCTTTCTCATCATCTTGAAGGACGAAAAAACATTGGGAAGAGAGAACAAAAGAAAGGAAATTCTTTCAAAAGCACTTTGTTTTTTTCTTTTTATACACTGTTATGGTATAATGAATTACAAAAAGGTTGAATTCAGCCTCAACAGGTGGTTCTGAGTTCGACCTCTTGAAAGCGTTAAAATGGCAATAAAAAAAGAACTTATTTGAAGATTTGTCCAGATGGGCTGCATAAAATAGTTCAATAGTTCCTAATTTCGACAAAGTTGAAAGTTCTTAAGCGACTCATGGAATCTCCTCCACAGCTTAATTTGCATGGGAGTAGATAGCTATATTTGAAAACCAGATTTTTTTTTCTTTAACCTGTGTATAACGATACTGTACATAACGATAAACCTGCCTATTACGATATTTTGGTTTGGTCCCAGCCAACTTCCCATCTACTCTTGCTCAAACTGTCTACAATGATAATCTGTCTATAACGATATTTTTTCTCGGTCCCTTGAGTATCGTTATACACAGATTTCACTGGAACATGGTTTGAGACCAATTTAAAGTAAATGTGTACCATTTTTACGATAACAAACCAAATATTTCAGGTAACGGTGTCCTCCAACTTCTTCCCCCCGTCGAATCACAAAACTAAAGAAATATTAAAAAACCTTTAAAAGGGCTATTCCGCGGAACACGGCAATTTTGTCTCTCACGTGACGCTTTATATATTTCATTAATCATTAAAAGTAATTATTTAAATGGGTAATGAACAAAATTTTGCTGCTTAAGAAATTAGGCACGTTTGTGTGAATCCTTAAGAAAAAAAAATCTCGTTTATTAGCTTTTTAATGAAATATACGAACCGTAAGGCGCTGGACAAAATGGCTACTTTTTTCGTGGAATAGCCTTAATATAATGTTTTCCAACGGTTTAATTTATTATTTCTCAACAAATGAGGTATGTTTCATTTACATTGGAACCTTAGCTTCCAAAATAGTTTGTTTTGCTGTTGCTGTACAAATGTAGCAGAAATATTAACTAGATCATACAGCGCATTACACGAGGTTAAATTTGGATGTCCCGCATGTGACGCATACAAATAAACTAAATTTTAAATGAAAACCTATTAAAAAATGTAACTCTGTCAGAGTCCCAGGTAGCACAAAAAATGTTCAAACGCTTTATAAACGTTTTTAATCCGTTGTCACAACGTTAATAACCATTTTACAACCTTTAAAAAACGAAGTGTGCTACTTGGGGTGTCTTTGCATCAAATGTATAGACTAAAAAATGTGTTTACTCTTGTTCAGTTAAAATACAAAAAATATAGAAAAATGCTGGTGAAAATTTTAATTATGATTGTGCCGAACGTCACGGTGGAATGCCCCAAAAGCGTACTACACGAATTGAAAATCAGAATTAAGCCTCAAAACAAAAAGTGAGTTGTGTTTTTTCGTGAGTTATGGAAAATTAAAAGCAAAAGTCATTGGAATGTCATGGATTTGAAAACTTTAAACGTAGCAGACATTTTAACCAGCCATTTCCCTTGAGATAGTTTCATATTAATAAAAAATAACCTTGAACACGTTTCATGAATAGAGCAAGAAAATGTCCACCTATTGTAGATGAAGTTTGTAAATTACAAGGACGTTAGGATTTTCAACAATCAAAACAAAAGAACTTTCTCACTTCGCAACTCCTTAAAAAGAGCTGCGAATAAATCAAGTGCCTCATTCAGTAAACAAAAGCTTCTGAAACAGTTTGCCTTTGGATCCATTGTTTGAGAAGATTTTGACGTCATTTGCCCGTGGATCGTCAACAGCATTATTCGATTTTCCAATGTTTGCGGCATGCGTGAAAGTGGTGAAATTTTTTTTATCACGGCTAAATTTTTGTTTTGTTATTGACAAAGCGTGCCTCTGACATTAATAAGTTGGGTAATTGCATAGTCATTGGGCAAGTCAACTTGCATGTAAAATTTGGTCAGGTGAAGGAAAATTCGTACTAGCTCGTTTTTTTTCGCTGTTCAGTGCCCCGCTTATTAAAATATCGGTTTAAAGAATATCCCGCTAATACATTTTTAGTGTACGAAACCATTGAAATGTATCATTTTGTATCCAAGATAATGGAATATCGCGTTTATTAGAATATATTTACGTAGCATAATGGCAATTACTTTAAGTGGGCTCGACTGTAATTGATTTATAATTTTCCCAGAATCATATGAATGGAATGCCAAAAAAAAAAGAAAAAAGAAAGGAAAAAAAATACAATTACAGCACTGACTAAAAAAGAAACATTTTCTTCATAACACAAAGCAGAAACAAGCATACTGCACAGTTCTGCAAATAATGGAAAAATTCCTTCGTGAGTTAAGGGAAGTTTCATTTACTGACGTTTGCGTCTTCTTAAATAACAGAGGAAAATATTGACGGAAGTTTTTTTCAACTGACGGGGGAGTAAATGATATTTGTTAAATGACGAAAATATCCGGCCAACATTGCTACCGGTAAAATGTCCGTGATTAGAAGAAATAATTTTTGAGATAAGCCCGGCTGTTTTTATCATACCTGCTGCATGACACAGCTAATTTTCCGAAGAAAGGGATCTGTGAAAAAAGATTGGCACTGAAGTAAATGTATACAGGACCTGATTAATGCACGGTCGTACAGGTCCGTGGACCTGCGCACCACAATTTTAGGGGCACCAAAAAGGAGTAAATTAATTTTTTTATATCTTCTTTGAAAAGCAACTACTTTGAAAATATGCAGATTTTCTTGTGAGAGGGGAACCAAAATTTTACCAGGACCAGAGCATTTATTCGGCTTGATCGGGACCAGCGTGTATTGATGAGTTGAGCTCTGACCTTGAGGATGGATAGCTATTATAGAGGTAGCAGGTGATGAGTTGTCCTGGGTTACTTTTGCAGTTGTTTTTCAACTTCAAACAGCACCAAAAACGTGTCCTCCCCTCCTCCCCCCCCCCCAAAAAAAAAAGGTAATCATTGTCAAGGTCAAAGCTCAACTTTTAGAACCACACAGTAAGCAATTTTCATTCTACTATTTATCTATGAAATGATGCATTCCTTAGTTCTATTTTGATTAGTATTGGTAGTAATAAAATGGGATTTTTTGGGTAGAAATTGAATTGGTGTTGTCTAACCGAATAGAAAATATATTAAAACAAAGTTTAGTGATATTTGTGTACAGAAACTGTTCCACGGACGTCAGAAAAATTGGAATACCGCACAACAGGAAACGCTTTATTTACAATTTATACCAGATGATCTTAGACAATGTCGTACACAAAATCAGCAACAGTTTCTTTCGTAAAAAATGATAATTTTTATTGCTTTTATTCAAGGTTCTGTCTGGTTTTTTTTTTTTTTGATAGCAGTCGTTTTATCAAAGTTATTGCTTTATTTTAGAAGTTTATAACAATTTGTTGTTCAAAGTATGTGGAGAAAGAGCGTAAAAGCATTTGCCTGATGCATGCAAAGGATGGAACTCGCGCTCTTTTAGCACTGCTAAAAAAATGTGAAGAAATTTGTTTTGTACAATGGACGCTCCTAATGGGTTGATGCGGAATAAGAGTCCATATACAACGTAGTAATAAAGTGAAACTCGTCATCTTTGGACTTTTGCTAGTTAGGCTCTGCGGTACAGAATTGTGCATTAAAAATGTCACCACTTGAAAAGTGTGTTTTAAGTTATTTTATTAATTAATTTATTTATTTATTTCAATGCATATTGATTTTAATTACTTTAAAGATTCAGTAGTTTTTCGGAGCTCGAGAGAAGCACCAAGTTCAGTTCCTTACAACTATTATCTTAATCCAGTTTAATGCAAACAGGTAAATTAATACACAACAACACCTTTCCAACTTGGAAACGAATTCAAGATGCAGAAAAAAACCCCACACAAACGATAATTGCGAGCACAGCTGGCACTCTCAAGAGGATATCATAGTGAGATGTCAGCTAGAGGAAATATTAGCGAGGTCAACAGACGGCTAAGCGACAGAAAAGGTTGTGGAAAGGGAACCTGACCGCGATCCATTAATAATAATGGGAAGGGAAAGCGAAGGGGCAAATTATTAAGGCCGATCCGTTCCGTTGGTCCGTAATGAGAAAGTCAAATTGAAACGTTGTTAAAATGTTTCTAAACGCTTGGATGCGTTATTGGGTTTGTTCTGCAACGACGCTTGACTAAACCTGTCAAGGCGGGAGAAATTTCTCGTTGGAATAATAAGTAGCTTCACACTTTGGATTTCCTCTTCTTTGATATGCATTGCGAAAACGAATGTTGTATTTGGATGGTGGGCATTGTTGTTTTTTTTTTATTTATTTGTGTAAGTGCGGCTTCAAAGAAGGGTATTATTTTTGTAATAAATTGCCGCAGAAATTCCTCGTTCTCTTTTGTTAGTCAAAAGAAGTTTCTTTATTATAGTTGTGAACATATATTTTTAAAAATGTATGTTTATTTGATTTTTACAGACTTAAGAGCACAACATGGATTTCAAAAAAAAAAACATGAAAATGCGTACAAAACCAGAATTTCACTACCCCTTCACCATCTTTTTTTTGAACGAAAAAATGCATGAAACGTTATAGTTTAGAAATCAATGATATCTAGTATATATTTTTTGTTTCTAAGTTAATTTATGTTCAACTTCAATAATAGCTATGTCAATGATGTTGATTCTGAGAGTAATAAAATAACTTCAAAGCACTACCTATGAAAATTTTCACATGTGAGTGCAGAATTAATGGAGTCTTTTTTTCCCCCAACGTGATTTACGCTTGTTTCATCTATTCCACTTTCGAATTTGAAAAATAAAATGCTTCTTTTCTTTTACAAATAAAATCAAATTCTTCCGTTTTATAATAATAGTAGTTTGATTTACGTAAAATATAGAGTTATACTCTCCGCCAACTACGGGTACAAAAAAAAATTTCATATTTCATCTAAACACTCTGACTTTTCTATTTTAGCATTGCCATAAAAAATATAAAAAATTAAAACGCCCTTAGACGACAATTAAGTTAAGCAATAACAAAGAAATATGTAGCATTGCAGACGATGATAAATTGATAGAAAATAAATTTGAATTATAGCATATGATAAATTTACAAATAACAGTCGGATACGGATCTATTAATTTTATTAAGAAAAAACTCACTTTTGGCAGAACGGTGAACTAAACAGAAACACATTATTTTTACATTCAGTTTCTGTGTTACAAATAAAAGCTCTTCGTGTTAGTGGTGGTATGCGTAGTTTTAGTTTCTCTATTATTGTTATACAATCAGCCCCACAAGCTTCTTAGCTAAAATAGCCAAATGCAAAGTTCGAAAAATAGCTGCATCCTTTATGTCAGGAAAGGCTTTTATGAAACTGAGTTTTTATGAAACTGAGTTCGCTGAGTTTCGAGTATTTATCATGAACACTAAAAAATAGATGTTGTTTTTGCAGTATAATACAGATGATTTTACTGTAACTTTACAGTAATAAACTATGAAATTGCAAGTTCACAGTAATAAACTAAAATTACTAGTTTCACAGTTTATTACAGTGCATTTTACAGTTTTAAACTGGAACCTCTGCTGCCAGTATTATACTGTTGTTTTTGCAGCATAATATAGCTTATTTTATGGTAAAATTGCTAATTTTGCAGTAATAAACTGCAAAATAGCTGGTTTTACAGTGATAAACTGTAAAATAGCAAATTTTACAGTTTATTACTGTGGTTTTACAGTTTTAAACTGGAACCTCTGCTGCCAGTATTATACTGTAAAAACAACTTTTTTTTTTTTTTTTGCAGTGTAGAGAAATTGGTTGATGCAGAAAGGAAATGAGTTCCATTAAAATTTCTTTTTGTACGGAAGGGCAAGGTTCCTTTCCTCACTCAACGTCTTCAATTTTATTTGCGGAACTCATGCCCTTCGTGAAGCGAATAGCTTTGCATAGTGTTTGTCCTGGTCTTTATTCTCTTTGCAAAACCGATTACAATTGATAAACAATCAATAATTCGAACTTAAAAAAATATATGTATTTGCTCTAAATATTGTTGACTCTGCTGTTGAACTCGAGCTATTCAATGGGTTAAATCCGTAGCTCTAATAAAAGCGCAATTTACAATGCTACATTGAGAACAATACATGCATCGTCTTCTATGTATTCAGCAATACAAGAATTAGAATATAAGGATTAATATTATCTTTAATCGTTATTTAAATTGATGAATTGTTCGCCTTATTCCATTCATTGATTTCGGGCTCTGTAGTTCTTAAGTTGTCATCATTTGTTAAAATTCATCATCCGATTTGAGAGAGATTAATTTATTGTATTCAGGAAGTTAATCATTATATTTGTTTTGTTTGTCTAATTCATGTTCCAAATCTGTTATGATAAGTTGAGAGAAGACAATACGCAGGTGTAAGATATTCCTTATTTCGATTGATATAAGCATTCAAAATATTTATTTAAACACGTGAAAGCTCTGGTGTTAAATGTAGCTGATGATAAATGAAGTGAGCAATCTTATTATAATCAGGTATAACGTTAAACAATAATCGAAGAGGACCGTTATCTATATAAGGTTATTAATCTACGTATAACAAAAGAAATTGAATGAGTAACTAAAATAGTAACATATTATAATGAAAATTCATTTAGAAGAGTTTATTCGTATCTCTCATAATATTAGCTTTGATTTACGAAGGGATAAAAGAGCCATTCCACGGAAAACGGCAGTTTTGCTTCGCGCGTGATGCTTCATGTATTTCATTAAAAATAATAATTTAAAAGGGTATTAAACACAATTCTGTTGCTTAAGAAATCACAAACGTACGTCTATTTCTTTCTTAAAAATTTCGTCATTACCTTTGAAATTATTCTTTTTTAATAAAATATACGAACCGTTAAGTGCGAAACAAAATGGCTACTTTTCGAAGAAGGTCCCAATGCATACTTTTTTATACGGTTCAAATTATTATTTCTCCACAAATGAGGTATGTTTAATTTACATTGGAACCTTAGCTCTCAAAATCTATAACTTGTTGCGTTATTACTAAATTAACAAAGCAAAAATATTCATCAGTTCATACAGCCTATTACAGTAGTTGACTTTGAGTATCCCTTACGTGACGCATACAAATAAATTAAATTTTAGCAAATACACACACAGCTCGGTCATGGCATACTGAGACTGCAGTTTTGTCCTTATTCTGGACTCCTCAGTCAGGAATAGCCAATAACAGAGCTGGAGGCAAGTGTCATCTTATTGTTGCTAAGATGGCAGTGGTCAATCTAGAGAGGAAAAAAGGGACCCTTCACAAATTTCAGAAGCTCAAAAAGGTATCCTTCACAAAATTCTGTCGCTCAAAAATGGACCTTTCACAAAAAGCCCACTCGAGAACTGACTCTTCACAGAAATCCGAGTTAAAAGAACTATCGGGAATATATCTTGATGTAACTATTTTTCACAAAATCACAAACTATTTTTTCCAAAACTCCAAAAGCAGGACCTTGGTCAAATATCCTGGATTGACCCCTGGATGGCCTTCAAAATGATTGATACAATGAATTTACCTTACCAGTAAGCTTCCGCAAGTCATGTAAGGCACAACTCGAAATTTGAAGGCAAAAGCTGGGTAATATGCAATCAGTTATCGTTTTTAAGCGAGAGCTAAGACAGAACTTAGGCAAATAGACCTACAGCTCGGTCATGGCATCCTGAGACTTCACACACTCCAGGGTCCCCCGTACCTACCACAACTCGTGGTTTAACCAAGATAGGGCCCTGAAGAGCGCTCTGTTCTTTTTTGAGCCAGAACCAAGGGTCGAGCAAACCCTTGACCCAGAATACCCAGAGGTCATTTTTAACGTCCCCCAGCCACCATTAATCAAGACGGTGGATATTTGATCATCTGGGATCGAACCCGAGTCCCTCCGGTTACGAACAAGCGATCTAAAAATGAAACTATTCCGTTCAAAACTGGACGTATGGTAGATGGTCGGACTCGGACTCCGGAGTCTTAGGATGTCATGACCGAGCTGTGGGTGTATTTGCTTCAGTTCTGCCTTAGCCCTCGCTTGTGGGCGGTAACTTATAGCAAATAAAATTTTAAGTAATTGAATTATTTAATAAAAATATAACTATGTCAAGAGTATCTTTTCATCAAATGTTAAGATTACAAAATGTGCTTACTCTTGTATAGTTAAAAAAATTAAGATCTATAACAAAATGATGGGGAAATTTTAAAATATGATTGCCCGGCACGTAACTGTGGGATGGCCCAAAAGGTTCCGTTTGCTTAAAGAGAGATGAGATAACTCTGTACAAAAAACGTCTTCTTGTAGAATAGCTCTTGCCATACCATGGCCCCTCCCACCAGTTCACACGTGACCCTGAGTCAACAGCATACCAAGATAGCCGTTGATTTCAAATTTCTATGATCGGCAACGTTGAATGAAACCTACTGATTTATGCAATATTTGGCCCTTCTCTTTTTAATAAACAGATCTTGTTAATCCAATCCTAATCTATACCCTAAAATCTTCACTATAAGTTCAATAACTTTTCTCTGTTAAGGAGTCTATTGTCATCAGTTGATAATGGCCACAGTTAGCACTTATACAGCTGTCATCTTCCTAAAAAGTAACTAACTGCTTGTCTTCTTTTCTGAATCTAGTTGGTGCCAGATAAAGAGATTAAGGACAACATTCTGGAGTTATCAGTCTATTGCTTGCAGAAGAAGAGAGGATGCAAGAGAACACTACTTTTAAAAGAACTAGAGGTAAGCGACCTCAACATTAGTTTTTCTATCTAAGCTGTTTTGTTTAGTTGGAATTTTCTTGGTTTTGTTATGACCTTATGAGAGAGCACCGCATCTTGTGCTTATTAATTTTTTCAATTGTGTTACAGCTTATTCAGAAAACTTTTTGATGAATAAATTATGAATGATGACCTTGCTTAACAGCACTTTTGCATGACAATGTAACATCGAGACGTCTATCGTGATGATATAGCTTTACGACGCCTATCTATTTGCATGTAAAGTGTAACTTGAGTTTTTTCTCTAATTGATTGCTCATATTTTAACTAGAGTTACCCGCCATGGCTTTGCCTGCTATAAAGTATAAGGGATTTTCGCTGCTGTCGATGTGACCATAATTCATGAATTAAAAAAAAATAATTACGACAAATATAATGTTAAATTATAGTATAATTTTACCAAAGTTAATTAGGGAGAAAAAGACATTTGCCTTGTCCCAGTAAAATTGCAATGATTTACCTCTTTGGCTAATTTCTTAAATTACCGTACGGTGGTGCATTCAAGTTTTAGAACTGCAAATCGAAAATACTTTCGCTTGGCGAGATTTACCATGTTTAACAGCCATTTTTCTCCAACTATTTTCCATATAAAGGAAATTTAGTTTTAGTTAATGGCCTGCTTTATTTACTTAACGATTTATTTTTAATTTTAGGGAGGATTAATTTTTAATTTTAGAGAAATTTAAAAATTT
>JAXGGA010011960.1:0-40518 GCA_038373865.1 Uloborus plumipes | reverse complement strand
TTATTGTGAGGTTAAACATCAAATAGACAGTTGCTTTTTCAAAAATCAGAAATAAACTAAATTAAATATTTTTTAGCGGCAAAATATACAGAAACATAAGAAAACATCTACATACCTTAAAAATCCTAGCAAATATTTTCTATCTGTAACATTAACCACTTTAAAAAAAAAAAAATCTCAAACACGAATCCTCTACATTAACATCTTGTTTACAGACAACTCGCAGACACCTTACTACCACAGCACGTGACTTTTACTAGACATTTTGCAGGTCATAAACTTTCAGAAAGAAAATAATTACTACACAACGACAAAGTTGTCACCAACAGCCAAAAAAAGACATCACTCCGAATCTGACCAATTGTGTAGGCGCATTTATGGGTGGGGTCGCGATGACCAATCCAGACCCCCTGTTCGATGGGTCGTCATCCAGATGACACTGGAGGGAATAAAATAAAAATAAAAATAAAAAAAAAACCAAAGTCAATGTTAACAATGTCTTAACACATAAACATTTTAACGTTTTCTTTTCTTGTAGGGCTATAATTTGTTTCCGCAGAAGATGCTGTTGGTTTCATTGCGCTTTAACGATTTATTGCAGCGATAAAAGTTTTATTACAGGTTAAGAGTAGCTCTAAAACGCTTTTGGAGACGGGGCACAGGACCGCCGCATAGGTCAGGTCTAGTGACAAAATCTCACCATCAAACAGCCTCAACCTCGAAAAATTATTTTAATTATTACAACTAGCACTTTCCCTCTTTTTTTTCTGAGCCCGCGAATCAAATCGCCGTATATTGTCACTGCGGTTTACCTCCTCCCTTTATATGTCCATCACTCTGTTTCAAGCTATTTCTGTGTAGCCGTAATTTCCGCGTTATTGCCCTTTTAAGCGATACTTAAACGATTTATCTTGTCAATAAAACTTTTACTATATATTAAAATATGGGGAGGCTCCGGAGCTTCCGAAACTCTTTGGAAACCTGTGGCTTTTTCCCGATGTCTTGGCTATGAAGAAAGGATTTTACCTCTTAATTGTTTGTTTATTTTTTCAAGTACGGATTTGTTTGTGCCTTTGAATAAATCTGTTTATTCTTTTATTTGATGTAGTTTTTATAATGTTTGTGACACAAAAGTTTATGTCTTATTTATTACTTGTGAGTGTGTGCTTTTTTTTTTAATTTATTTTTTTATTTTTTAAATCTTACCTCTAACTTTTTTTCTCATAAACTATTAAAATATAGGGTGGCTCCAAAGCTTCCGAAATTTTATGAAAACTTGTGGCTTTTTCCCCATGTCTTAGCCATGAAGAAAGTATTTCACCATTTAATTGTTTGTTTATATTTTCAAGTGCAGATTTGTTTCTGGATTTGAATATACATGTTTATCCTTCTTTTGGTTATAGTTTTTATTATGTTTGTGATGCAAAAGTTTGTCTTTTTTATTATTTGTGTGCTCTTTTATAAAATCTTATATGTTACTATTTTTTTCATTGCATATTAACAACATGGGGAGGCTCCGGTGCTTTCGAAGCTCTTTGGAAACCTGTGGTTTTTATCAGATGTTTTGGGCGTGATGAAAGACTTCACCACTTAATTGTTTGTTTAGTTTTTCAAGTCCTGATTTGCTTGTGCTTTTGAATAAATCTGTTTATCTTTTATATGATAGGGTTTTTATTATGTTTTTGACCCAAAAGTTTTATTTATTGTTGTGTGTGTGGCTTTTTTTTTCTTAATATTTGATATTTACTGATTTTTTTCCCTTGCGCTGAGGAAACGGCAAAAATTGATGAATGTTAACAAATATTAAACCCTTTCTCTTCACTTCTCGTAGTTATTGTGCTTCATCCGGTATTTTTTGACGCAGTAGAAAATAAAAAGAAGAAAATGAAAGAAAAAAAATATAATTAAAATTTTGAATTCATAATCCTTAACGCAGCAATATCAGTTTGAAGGAAAGAAATAAAAATTATAAACATTGCTTTGAAGAACAATTATTATAACGTCGTACATCTTGAAAATTCCATATTAATTATTTAACATAACAAAAAGAAATATTTTTCAATACTTCCACGAAGCTGAATATTTGCAAGCTTTAATATTTTCACGACGGTATTTAAAATACTGTCGGCCCCGCTTAAACGGGTAACGGATAAACGAATACCCCGCTTATACGAATTAAACAACCTGGAACCGAATATTTCCCGCTCCATAGACGCAATGTTAAAGATCAACGCTTGAACAAATACCCGGCTTAATCGAATATTTCTTGGAACCGAGAGTATTCGTTTCAGCGGGGCCGACAGTAACTGCAGAACGAATTGAGATATTTTCTCGAAATTTGGAAACGTTGATAGGTTAAAATTTTACAATTTCTTTGAAGTTCTTGTATATTCTTTGATGATTTTATAATTTTGAGATGTTTAAAAAAAAACGGCAGAATTAAAGATAGTTTACCTTCTTGCTCGAATGGTGCACTGTAAAAAGTAGATGTTGTTTTTACGGTATCATACAAGTAATTTTATAGTAACAAACTGTAAAAACTGTTGATTTGGCAATAATAAACTAAAATTGTTTATTTTACAGTACTAAACTGTCAAATTGCTGATTTTACCGTACTAAACTGTAAAATTGCTCATTTTTCAGTTTATTACGGTGCATTTTAGTTTTAAACTGGAACCTCTGCTGCCAGTATTATGATGTTGTTTTTACATTATGATACAGCTAAATTTTACTGCGATAAATTATAAAATCTCTAACTTTACAGTAAGAAACTGTTAAATTGCTAGTTTTAAAGTTTCTTTCTCTTCATTTCACAGTTTTAAATTGGACCCTCGGCTGCCAGTATTATATTGTAAAAACCAGTTCTTTTTTTGCAATGTGACGTAGGAGACGTGTTTTCTTGTGTCAAAGTTAATGGATTGCTTTTTAAAATCATTGAAGTTCCGGACAAAATTTTAAATTTTTGTCACAAAACAATGTTCAATTTCGGAATTTTTTTTTAAATCAAAGTCAAGATTTGGATTATTTTTATATTAGACTTTCAAGGAAATTAGAAATGGTGACTCGACTTTTACCAACAAATGCCAGATTGGAAGCAGACATCAATGACGCCAAAAGAAAAAGAAGCATCAGGCTTTTGTCAGAGCAGGATCAATAAGCAATCTCCTCAATTGTTCAAAAAAGAAGAAACGGAAAAAATAGAGACACAAACAAGGAAAAGAGAAACTGCAAAAGTGGAAAGGAAATAGTACAGGAACCAACTCAGTTTTTGGTAGGAAGAGAATTTCTTACCGTCTTCATGAAACTAAGAGAAAAAAAATGTTTTATACTCACGTCATTTATTAACCTTCTAAGCTTCTTTTCTGCAAATACATCATTTATTTCCTTAGTGAATGGGAGTCATAATCTGCTTCGTAAAAAAATATAAATTCGTGATTAATAATAAAAATTGCAGAGGCATAATGTATTTACAAAGCAGTTCTAAGATACAGATAAAACACGAAATAACACGATGAAAATTACACTTCAGAAAAGTATTGAACTACTTTTATATAATGTCTAACAAATCAAAATTTCAAGAGCACTAAAAGATTTCAGATAAATTTTAGCACTTTAACATTCAGTACTAAATTTCACGGCAATCATATTACAGTCGAAGCTCGATATAACGACCATCTCTGTCACAAAGAAAAAGGTCTTATTACGAGTGGTCGCTATAAAAGGTAGAGTTTTAAAAAATACACATGAATCGTGCATATTCAGCACTTTCATTAAAATTGGCTTTTTTTTGAAATGAGTTTTTGAACTAAAGTTGGGTGTTTTCCCACTGGTCGCTATAATGGGATGATCTTTTTAATGTGTGGTCGTTATAACTAGCGTCAATTGCGTTGAAATAGCAGTTTTAGTCTACTACTGTAAAATTATCAATTTTACAGTTTATTACTGTAAAATAAGCGGTATTATACTGTAAAAACATCTATTTTTTGCAGTGTAATTTTACAGTAATGTAAAAAAGCTAATTTTACAGTTGTAAACTGTAAAACTGCTAGTTTACAGTTATAAACTGCAAAATTGCTAGTTTTACAGTTTATTACTGTGCATTTTACAGTTTTTAACTGGAGCCATTGCTGCCAGTATTATACCATTGTTTTTCCAATATAATATAGCTAAATTTATGGTGAAATTGCTAATGTTACGGTAATAAACAGAAAAATTGCTTTTTTGCAGTAATAAACAATAAGGTAGCTATTTTTGCAGCTTATTACCGTGTTTTTACAGTTTTAAACTGGCACCTTTGCTGCCAATAGTGTACTATAAAAACAACAGCTTTTTTTTGCAGTATAGACAATTAAATACTATGTAACATTACAAACAGAAAAAATGAATAAGTAAAAGGCAAAAATGTCTGATTCTTCTATTAAATGTCAAAATTCAAGAAACAAACGTGTCATTTCAAAACAATGTGTATAATTACTAATTACTATATTTTGATAACTGTTATAAGGCAGGTTCAAATTTAAATAGTTAGTTAGTTGATGACCTCCACAATGGGGATAGGACATCAAGCAAAACCCATTTGATTTTCTATATCTGTCAGCCACTTCAAAATAAAAACAAAGAAAAATCACTCATATATTTTTTAATATTTTTTTCTGTAAAGTTGTTTTTTTCTGTGTCAGGAGTATTAAAGTAAGTTGAATTTTTTTCTCGTTTAGATAAAGATATTTAAATACTTACATTTACTTACTTTAAATTTTCATTCATCTGTTTAATTTCATCGATTTGTTTCTAAATTATCTGAATGCAGGTTTCAATAGCAATTTAGGTTAGACTTAGGACAAACTTTCTCCAGTTAGTCTAATAACGGTAGCATAGCATGTTTAATGGCTCGGCATTTAAGTATTAGCGTAAGCCGGCATCTAGATTACGGTTGCAGATACTGCAGTTTCAATCAAATTAGAAATAATTAATTTGAAACAGCCATAACTGAGCTAGAGGCAGATGTCCTGTCAGCGAACATCCTCCAGTTTATTTTCGCTTTAAATTGTTTTTAAAAAAAGTTTCAAGCTTTAACTTTTTTTCTCCGGTTTGATATTTTTTTTGAAATTTAAATTTAAGTTTTTATCTTCTTTACTTTTTTTCCCCTTCTTTTTAAAACCCCTTTCAAAGTTTAAATGTAAGAAAAATGTACTTATTTATTTATTTATTTTTTGTGTCCTTTCCTAATAATAAGGTGCACAATTTTTTCTTTGCTTGATTCAATTTATTTATTTCAGTAAATCATTGCATTCTCCTATATTGAACGGCGGACTCCCTTTGAAAGAGAGTTGGGAAAGTGTAACAAATATCTCCTTGAACTGGAAGAAGTTTTAACTAACGTTATAGATAGCTATAAATTTGGCAAACACGTTTGTGGTGGGGTAGCCGTCCCTGAATTACGATTGAATCGATTGCTGCTGTAACAATTACGAATCACTATTATTTAGGGTCTTCTCTTGCTTTGCTTAGTCCAGTTCCCTTCATTCCAATCTAAAAAAAAAAAAAGAGTGCAAGGTTGTGATTGTTTACATTGCAAAAGCAGAACTGTTGCTTTTACTGTATAATACAGGTAGCCGAGATTATTATTTAAAACTAAAATGCACAGTAATAAACTATAAACCTTTACAGTTTCTTACTGTAAAGTTAGAAATTTTAGTTTTTTGACGTAAAAATTTTGTTATATTATGCGGTAAAAACAACAGTATAATACTGGCAGCAGAGGTTCCATTTAAAAACTGTAAAATTCACGGTAATGAACTGTAAAATTAGCAATTTTACAGTTTACCACTGTAAAATTGCTATTTTACAGTCTAGTACTGTAAAAAGAGCAATTGTAGAGTTTATTACTGTAAAATTAGCCATTTTTACAGCTTATTACTATAAAATTAGCTGTATTACACTGTAAAAACAACATTCATTTTTTACAGTGTATGGGTGTAACGTTAAACAACTTCTGAAGTAAGTCTTACCAATTAAAACAAAAAAACTCTAGTTGTTGGTGGGCACTTTCACGATGGTTTGTGTAAAGTTTTACCCAGAGTTAAAGCTACTTTTAAAACAGAGATCTCTTAAAATAATATATTTTTATAAATTACAAACGGAACGCTTCTTATCAGTTTCCAGAACCTGGTTAAAAATGTTGCCTTCGCATTTGGAACTTTCATCCCCGGTTGTACAGGGGCTGAGAATACTGCATGATAATGAATTTCCTATATCGATTGCCAATTCCCTCTCTTTTCACTCGGCAATGGTAAATGTACATTTTCTCTTTAATTTTTGTTTAGTTTTCTCCTCCTTTTGAGTTTGGTGCAGGAGAAATTTACAGAGAAGAAGAAAGAAGAAGAGAGAGAGAGAGAAAGAGCGAGGGGGGGCCTTATTGATTTAGTGGACGGCCGCTCTAAAAGCTGAACTTCGATAAAAGTCCGTCCAATGAAAGCGTCCCGTAAAATAACTAAAGAAATATCCACTTTGAAGTCGGGAAAAGGGAAAATGCATAACGGAGCGAAAAGGAAAAAAAGAAAAGAAGAAACCGGGAAAAAAAGGAAAAATCTTTGCTTCGACACAAAAGCCTCATCTTTTTTTCTTTTGTAAACTCTTTTTGCTTTTGCTTTTACTGGAAAAATCTGCGACGCAAGTAAAATCAAATAAAAATACCTTCACTCTTAAAGAAGGATAAAAACAAGATGCAGAGAGAAAAATGCAGCAGAGGATAAAATCAAACTCGTATAAATTTTTCCCGAGACTTCTGATTTTTCCCTTGCTTTTATTTCTATACTTTAAACTTTTGAACTTTATTCTTATACAAAAAGTTTTTTAAACGAACACATCAGAGTAGTCTATATCTTTATCTGGTCCCCGTACTTAAAATGTACTTTCTGCTGTTTTAAGAGAGTTCTGAAATATGTAGTCCACTGTTAAAAATAAAGTTCCATGCTTCATCTAAACATTGGTGAAATGCAGTGAATATTTAGCTGCAACCATCTTGTTGGTGATAAGTTTCACCAAAATAATGGTGCTTTTATAAACTGGTGACCATTATAAGCACCATTGCATTGGTGAAACTTATGAGAAATAAGATGGTAGCAGCTAAATCTTGCTAGATTTAAATAATTTCTTGAAGAAACTTTGAATTCTATTTTTAACAGCAACTGAATTATTGTAATTTAGAAAAATTCTCTGATGATATTAATTGATGATTCGTTGATGTTTCACCAAAGTAATGGTGCTTTTACAAATTGGTGACCATTAAAAGCACCATTACATTGGTGAAACTTGTGACAAATAAGATGGTAGCAGATAAACCTTGCTAAATTTAACCAATTTCTTGATGAAACTTTGAACTCGATTTCCAATTATAATTTAGAACAATCCTCTGCTACGTTGATGTTTCTGAGAAAAATTCAAGCACTGTTGAATTATTACTCTTTTAAAGCAGAATTCAAGCAATATATAGCACTCATCACAGCAATTCAAATTGTGAAAATATAGTTTAATGAGGCTCAAAGAATGCCAGAAGAAGATCTGCTTTTTCGTCAGAACTTGCAGTTTAGCACGGTCTCATAACTGAAAAATCTCCATATATTTCTGGATCAAAATATTTCATTAAAAATTCTGAACGAAGAAAAAATAATTCACTTGACAGTATTTAACTTTCACATCAGATTTTTTCAGAATGGCTTTTAATTTTTAACAATATTAAAAAACCAAAAAAATGTTTAATCAGGCTAGTTATTACCTCATACCTCAATAACTTAAAGAGATGTTAGCTAATGTTTTATAGAAACAGAATAGGTCCCATTTTCAAAAATCATGAGTATCTTATCAATTAACATTTACAAAATCCAAGCGATAAATAATTCTCCTCAATATTTAATGTTACCAGCACCTGTTTTTTATTTCTATTTTTATTTTTTATTTTTTTTTACTCTTAAATTTCAGGACGATTTTAGTTTATAAACTTCATTAACATTTTTTAAATAGAAAGCTTTCAGAATCAGAAATTCAATGTACCAGAAATTCAAGTAAATATTCACTCACCTATTTTAAAGAAAAAAAAAAAGTCTAGTTAAAGTAATTTTGCTCCTTCTCCAAAATAACAACTGTGGCCATTAGAACCACTTGATGTTAAAGAATTAATTTTTGGTTTAATTTTATACTTACAGAAACTGTTAGTTTTGATACGTCAATAATTCCTTAAAAAACTTAGCGAGTTCTTAAAAAGACAAAACTAAAGAGATCATTTCTACTCCAATTCAAACCGAAGTAACGGCAACTTGAACGTTCAAAATAGTAACTGCAGAAAACGAAAACGTGTGCTGAATGTTAAATTGCAGAGATTCATAAAGGTGTTCGCTCATAAAGTGTCCAAACCTGTTTGTTTTCGACAAGCATGTGTAAATTTACGATGTCGTTGTTAGATAATGTGTAATATTAGACGTAATAAGAGGAAATGCCTTTTAGATAAGGACGCACATTCGTTCAGCTATTACCACAAAATAAAACAGGGTTCTTAAAATGGGGTTGAATTATTGAAAACTTCAACTTTCCGTTAGAACTTGCATAATAACTCATTGCTTGAACTAAATTTGTCATGATAGGTTTTACGATAGTTAGCTGTTTAAGAAATATATATTTTGTTTCGCTATGTGGTCTTAAATTTTCTTTTCGTTGCAAACAGTATTTTTACTCTAACTTTGACTCGAGTTTCCTGGGGTGAGAATTAAATATTATACAATGAAATTTCTTTCCTTTTTATATGATTATATTCGCTAAAAAAATATTTTATTTAATCAGGAATTCATTAGCGTTCGTTTCCTGATGTAAAACTACCAAAATTTTACGGCAGTATCATTTGCTTCTTTTTTTACATCTAATTATCGCGGTGGCTGCCGGGGTGCTATGTCGTTTTTTTCCAAAACTAAAGCTTCACTAAAGAGTTTTTTCAATACGTTAGCATTCGATGTTGCTACGTATTTAACTCTTACGTTCATTGTTCATTGCACAGAGAGGTTTCGTTTGGAAAATGCCCCCTATTTAGGATGAAACTTTACATTGACCCAAGAGAAAATACTAGAGAAAAATAATTTTATGAATTTATTTGTAGATTGTGAATTTTTGAGGTTCCTAAAAATATAGTGATACTGAAAAGCAAGGAATGCGATTTTCCCCCAACTCGTATTCTTGAATGTCCTGTTTTAACAGGAAACTTACTTTTAAAGAAGTTAATGAATTTTTTGAAAACAAAACCGTCATTTCAAATATTTGTAAACGGTTGTTGAATTTTATTGCCTTATTTAAAGTAAATGCATGAATCAAATTTAAGGACGGTGACCTAGTGCTGGTGTAACTTCTAAAAATGAATGTTCAATAAATTTGCTCAAATAAGATATTTCTATCCATGATTTGCACTTTTCCCCTAGAGCTGTAAGCTCTTTCTTTTAAGTGTGATACACTGGAGTATAAAAAGGCCTTATATGAATAGGTGTCCGGAAGAAGGGCCTATGTCATGATTTCTAAATTGTGAAGGAGAGCGAAAAAACAAAGGTGCCAATTATTTTAGGAAATTAATTTGTGATTTCCCTGGCATCTATCGGATTCTTTGGGTACTACTAAGCAAGCCAACGGTTACTAGACTTAACAAAGGCGGTTACTAGACTTAACAAAGGCTTTTATTCCATGAAAAAACAAAATTCAGAAAATCATGACATAGGCCCTTCTTCCGGACACCTATTCATATATCATAATCAGAAAAATCAACTTCCTATGAAAAATGTTTTTTTTTTTTTTTTAATACTGATTTGTACATGTTTCGGGTATGACCGTACACACTGTAAAAAATGAACTGTTGTTTTTACAGTATAATACTGCCAGCCGAGGTTACAATTTAAAACTGTAAAATGCACAGTAATAAACTGTAAAACTAGCAATTTTACAGTTTCTTACTGTAAAGTTAGCATTTTTAAAGTTTATTGCCCCAAAATTTAGCTGTATTATACTGAAATAACAACAGTATAATAGTGGCAGCAGAGGTTCCAGTTTAAAACTGTAAAACGCAGGGTAATAAACTATTAAATTAGCAAGTTTACAGTTTATTACTGTAAAATTAGCAATTTCACAGTTTAGTACTGTAAAAGTAGCAATTTTACAGTTTATTACTGTAAAATTATTACAATTTATTACTACAAAGTTAGCTGTATTATACTGTAAAAACAACGTTCATTTTTTACAGTCATAATAAGAAATATCATTTTCCTATAAAAAAAAATGTTTCTGTTTTTGAAAAATAATGATTCGTACGCGTTTTGGGTATGACCGTACAGTCACATCCCTAACACGAACAAAACACTATTTTTGGAATACTAAAAAAGTGTTTAAAAAGTTTATAATGCTTAATATTTCCTTATCTTCTAATGTAGATAAAATAAAAGCCAAAGTTTAGAATTCTGGGAGTGAAGTGCAAATATAAGAGTGAAAAATCTCATTTGTGCACATGGACTAAGCAAGAAAAAAAAACAAAAATATTGAATAATTCAAAATACAACTTGAAATAAATGCCTGGATGTGCAATTTAAGTAAAGATGGAATGTTGATTATCGTTCATATAACTTCACCGTGTTGAATATCATACGGTTCATTTCTCAGCAATACACAGCATTTCAATTTGAAGTACAATAGTGTTTTATCCATCTGAAATAAACAAAATAAATAAATGAATAAACAAACAAATAAATAATGAAGAAATAAATAAATAAAACAATAATAAAATATATGTTTTCTGAACTAAAAATTTATCATTACTATTAGTGAAATCATTTTTGAATTTAGTTATATAAATGTAGCAAATAACGGCTTAAATATATGTTTGAATTCGAAAAGTTATGGACTCAAATTATGAAATTAGTTAGCTTTCGTGCATGGATCCTTAATCTGAATATTTTTAATTTTAACGCATATTATTTTTTAATAAATTCATATATATTAAATTACAATTAAGTTTAAGCTACCAATGAGGAGGCAAATTCAACTCATATGAGAGATTCAAGACGTAGAGGAAAGGAGGATGCTATTGAATATTCGAGAAAAATGGAATAGTATGCTGTTGTGAAATGCACAGTAAAAAACTGTAAAATTAACAACATTACAGTTTAATACTGTGCATTTTACAGTTTTAAACTGGAACTTCAGCTATAAGTATTATACTGTAAAAACAACATTGAATTTTCGCTGTGTGGTCTTTCGAAAAATTTATTTGATACTTGGATGCCCTTTTGTTGAATGAGAAATGATTAAAGAATTTCAACTGATTACTTTTTTTAAACACTGTTTTCTAAAAATTGCTTCTTCGCCTCAGGAAATACTAGTGATAAGCGTAGTAAAAAAAAAGTTTGGATTTATCTCCTTCTTGATAGCAGGCTCGTGTCGAATAACTTTCCCCCCAACTTCCATCAATAAATGCGAAAAAAAATTCCTTCTAAAAGTGGACAAAATATTCTCTATTAAAAGGAAAAAGTCCTCACTATCGACTACTTCCACGCATTCCGTAAGACTTTTAGCTTATCGTCCTCTTGTGCCGTTCTTTTTTTTTCCTGCCCCGTATCTCTTATACCAACCCTCCCCAAAAAAAGGAAAGAAAAAAAAATCTAAAAACTCTTATTTTGTTGGTTTCTTAACTCGCGTATGTGGAGAAATGGGCGACGCCAATGGAAGTATGAAGGGAGGTTGGGAAGCAAAAAGGGAGGCCATAGTATTAGGGGAGCTGACTTATCCGACATTTTGGTTCCAAAAGTATGCCACTGCAAAAACGAAACTTGCTTTTACAGTATAATACACAGTAAAAAAAATGAATGTTTTTTTACAGTATAATGCAGCGAATTTTATAGTAATAAACTAAAACTGCTAATTTAACAGTTATTAGAGTGCATTTTACAGTTTTAAACTGGAACCTCTGGTGCTTGTATTATGCTGTTTTTTACAGTATAATACAGCTAAATTTTACGGTAATAAACTGTAAAATGTTTAACTGTACAGTAAGAAACTGTAAAATTGCTAACTTTACAGTTTATTACTGTGCATTTTACAGTTATCTCCTCGGTTGTCAGTATTACACTGTAAAACAATAGTTAATTTTTTGCAGTGTACCAATAGAATTCGATCGAATCGGGTGCAATCGAATTGAATCAGCAGTCCACTTACAATGTGGTCAACTCACAAGATTGGTTCATTTTACAGGCTTTACTGCATTTGCAAATAAATTGAAGCCAAGCTCGGATCCAGCTTCTAGTTTCTGACGGTGGTCATTTTCGGAAGGGGGTTTTATGTGTCATTTTTTAAAGATTAGTACGGGGTCTGGGGCTAATTTGTCTGATATAAGTTCACGAAAGAGCTCTAACCCTGTATGCCCCGACCAAGGCTTCACTAGATAGCGTTTTATACAGGCTGTTTCATTTGATCAAAATCCTTGGGATAAAAACGGTGGTCCTTGTCCAGCGACATCTATCGAATTTTATGGTAACTAACATTATATACAAATCAGATAATAAAAGACAAAATTAAAAGTTAATTTGTTGGCGACAATTTTACAATTTGGCATTCAATTCTATTTTATTATATTTTAACGTTATTTAATAGCTCGTTCGATTTGTTGGTTTATTCTGCATTTTAACGGCTTGTTTTAATTAGTTAGCGAATTATTTTTCATTTTAATTGATTCTAATTATTAATTAACTATGAAACGACACTGGCACCGCAGAGCGATAAATGGCGAATCTATTCGCTAAGCGAGCCAATACTACCAACGGGTTGCCATAGAACTTTTTAAAATTCAGTCCACTGTTCGCCATGATACAGTTGGTCGTCACAATATTGTAGTTTTGTTTATTTTTTTCGTACTTATATTGCTCTTTAGTACCAAGCGATTATATATGCTCATTTCGTTGTTACTAAAAAAATAAGTATGTTTTGTTGTCAATCGTCTCTCCGTTGAACACCAATCGCTTCATTGCAGTTCATTCATTCTGGGGCATTAAAATGAAATGTCTCGACGAATAGATTCGACATTTATCGCTCTGATGCGTCAACGCTGTCAAAATGAACATCTGAGCTTTTGCGTCGCAATTAAGATCGTGTGAGCAACAATAATGAAACAAAATAGTAAATAGAACAATATTATTTCATTGCTACATTTTTTATTTATCGGCTGCGAATTTAAGCGTATATTTTATTAATGCAGAGATGTCAAAATTGAACACCATTGCTATATGTTGCTAATTCGAAGAAAGTACACTGTTAGAAATTTCTCCGAAAAAATGGTTAATTAACATTAAACAATATGGTCATTTTACCGTATACACCCAGCAACAGTCAAATAACCATTTATAAGATGCTTTCCAAACCGTCAACGCTGAGAAAAACGGCGAGTTAACCATTTTCTTCTCGAACAGTTAATCTACCGTAAATTCACCAGAATCCGTAACGCGCCATCTATGCTGAAAGCCAATAGGAATTTAGCTCAGAGCCCGCCAAATGCCAAAGCAGTAATGTTGCTCAACAACGAAGATCGAACCGAAGCCGATCGTCAGCCATTATAGAAGCAAGCTGAAAAGGTAACTATTTTTTCATGTATCAGATTTTAAGTATTTTGTAATTTCAACATTGAATTCAGCGTCCTTCAAGTTATACGCCGAATAATATTTGTTCTTTTTTTTTTAGAAAGCAGACTGATCGCGGCAGCCATTGAAAAAAAGCTGGAAAGGTAAATGTTGTTCTGATTCATCAGGTTTTTAGTATTTTTTTATTTGAACATTCAATCCATTGTCCGTGAAAGTTCGTATGTCGAATAATAGTTTGATATTTGAAAGCAAATCCAATGTTTATTCTAATTACTTATTCTAAAATCTTGATTTCAATTACAAGAGTTTGGGAAAAAACAAAATATTAGTCTGTTTTAAAATTGATAATTCACGATTAATATATGTTAAGTTACTGATTACTGTTGCATGTTGTTGCACTTCGAGTTCCTATAGGGACTCTAGTTGCACTAAACTAAACGCTAATCGTGGCCTCGCTTTAACCGTAGCCTAGTTCCTTTGCTAGCATGCCTGTGTGTGTTTACATCGTTTTATGTGCGATTCGTTTGTGGCCCTTTCTTTTCAACATAGTTGAATAATTTATGTTTTAATTTAAGTTATGCCCGATCATTTATGTGTTAAAGATGATTCGTCGAAGAAACTGGCTTCGCGTTACCCGCGGGTCAATCATGAGCCGACAAAACGCGTTTTGCGAAAAACATTTTCGTGAAGAAATGACGATCATACAACGAATTTACTCTATTCAAAGTGAGTGTGTGATTTTTCTCTAAATACTGCACAACAAAAATGTATGAAACTCCCAAAACTGGTCAAAGAATTTGATCAGTTGTTGTCTTAGCTCAATTTACACATTGTAAGATATCAGACGCACTTGCTGTTAATAATTTGAATCAGATTTAAAAAAAAAAAAAAGAACTCTTGATACAGTAAAAATTTTTAACTTAATTTTGGTGAAGTCTGAAAATTCAAAATCGCTTAGTATGATGAAATGGGTTTATACAAACAGCTTCTACTCCGTGCCACAAGCGGTTTGTAAGTTTGAACAAGATGTGATTCGTTCATGGAGATTTTGATGAAAAACTTACTACTTGAAACTTTGGTAAGTTGAACTTGGACGAATCGGAAACTTCGACTAGCTGAAGTGAATAGATTTATTCCCATCTAACTGAATGGAGAATGTATGTTATTTATTTTCAGTAAGCCGAATTTCATCATTGTCGAAATATTCGATAAGCCGAATTTAATATCATAACCGTCATAAAATTTTCCTTGCTGTGCTACTCGATAAGTCGAAGTCGCTTTTCTCCAAAAGAACCAAAGCAAGTGTTTATGGTGCTATTTCAACGTTTAACATAGAACTTTTTAATGGCTAGGAAATACTTTAAATTTTTAACTTGCACGAAAAAGTTGAATAAATTAAAGAAGTGTCTGCCATAGCTAAGAAGGATAGTCTGTCAAAAATATTATGCAGTGAAGCACTTTCATAAATAACAAAATTGAAGAGTATCATCTGCAAGTGATTGCTGATGAAAATTTTAATCCGAACTGAAAATGCCTACTAGACAGCATGTATGTCCAGAACCTAAGGGAGCATTGGTAAAATAAGTGAAGGAAGCTAATCATTTGCGAAAAAGCAGTTTCATAAGTAAAAATTAGTTTTGCAACATATACAAACTCTTGAACTTATATAATCACTGAAAGGTTGTTGTAGAAAATGTGTAACATATTTGATCCATTACTTAGTAACTTTTTTACTCATATTATTAATTTAATCGTTTCAGCGGTAGTATTCTGTTTAATTTAATAATTTTGCTTTCTTTTTCAATAACTCTTAATTTTTTTCTCATTCCTTACAACTTTGACTTGTCAAAGTTTCACTGTTTATTGAATCTGCACATCCCATAAGCAGAAATTTTCTAGCCAGTCTGCGACACTGATTCCGGCAGTTGGAAATAATCTGCAGCATTTTTATTAGTTTACTCTTTTTTTTTTTTAAATTTAAATTGGATTTTTAAGGACTTTTTAACACATTCGCTACCGATAAGTTGTCCCTTTGCAAAATATGTCAGAAAACACCAGTTAAACTATACTGATTGAAGAGAAGAAACATAACGTTTTTAACATCATGGGCTTTTAAGGAGTCGGAAATCTTTTTAACCAACCATAAATATTTAACTAATCGATTTAGAAAATTCTATTGATTACTCACATACCACACCAATTTATCTTCACTGAATTGCAAAAACAGTCCACGTCTGATATAACGACCACGACCGTCTCCCTTCCAAAGAAAAAGGTCTTTATGACGAGGAGGAGTAGTCGCTAGTAGATTAATGGTGTATGAGAATAAAGCTGGGGCCTTTCTCATGGCTGCTTATAATAGGATGGTAATGTAAAATGTATAATGAAAGTACAAAGCATGGGATAGTTTCGTTTGTTTTGACGATGAACAGCATCACTGTTTGGCTGACCAAAGACATTTATTTTCTCTCAATTTTTGTTGAGCTGTATTTGATTTTCCTTCCCCTTCTTTTGAAAATTATCTGCAGATTGCTGAAAAATCTGCGACGTACGTCTCGCGTCTCGCAATTTCTGCTACTGGGCTGCACATACACCTTTATTCATCATGCATATTGATTAGACGTCTATTTTTCATCAGATTTTTACTTGCGCAATTAGTACTTGTTAGTGGGTCTCAAAATTATGCTCTCAGAATTGGGCCGCAAGGGGAATTGGTTGGAAAGGAAGAAACTGAGAGGGTGTAATGTATGCTACTGCTTGCTAATAACAATACTTATTTTGTAACTGTTGCTACACTTAGTACTCCGTATGTACTCAGTACTCTATCAATGCCTAGTAATTGTTGAAATTCAATACTCATACATTTTTATAAAAAAAAAAAAAATAGTGACATACCAAACACTCAGTACTGGACCAATTTTTATCAGGTACTCTAATAGTCTGCACCTGTATAAACTACCATTTTTAGAATTGGTAATCAGAATCGTTGCAGCTTAAAATTTAGAAGGGGGGCAGAAACTCTGAATTTACCAATTGGTAAAATTTAATGAAAAGGGGCATTTGGGCCTCAGAAAATTAGTTACGTATGGTTCCAATTTCGCTGAATCGGCAATTTGTTAAATGAAATTTTTGGCCGGTCACGGTGACCTCCCATCATGGTGCTTTCCCCATGTTAGTAATATTTAATCCCTCTGTCTCCCACGCCATTCCTGCAGCGAGTGCTAAATAAACTTTAGCTATGCAATTTGTATTTGGTTACTATTACAGTAGCCAAGCTTATGTGAAACATGTTTGCTCTAAACAATTTTGATTCAACAAAGCGACTAACCAGCTATAGCTGGTCAACTATATTCATTCTTATTTCTACTCTTGATCATTATTGATGATTTTAAGTATAAAACATTTTTTAAACTGAATCACCTATTTGTCAAAATAGTTGGACTGAATATGTATGTAGTCAAGTTTTTTTACTTAGTAATTTTCTTACAGGTCTTCAATCCTCACGGTGTCCATCCCCTCACTTGCCCAAGCATCAGTGTCTTGTTGGAAAAGGTATGTAATCAATTTGTGGTTGTTTTTAGTTATTATTGGTTTGAAAAGATTACACGAGCATGCAACCCCCTTCCCCCCATGACCATGATGACTGTTAATGAATAATTGTAAAGCTAATGAAAATTTTGTCGGACGTTTTTTCTAATCGTTAAATTGTTCTTTATGCCTTTTTTTGTTCGTTCATCTTCAAAATTTTGGAGTTTTATAAAAATTGAAAGAGTTTTAAAAATATTAAAAATCCTACATCTTTTTATCTTTGTGTATTTAATATATGTATTTTTTAAAAAAAGGGACTTCCACTTAGAATGTGAGGAGTTCATGCTGACTATTGATGGCATCCCTGTCAACTCATCCATCAAAGACGTCACAGCCGTGGTTGCTTCTTGGTTTGCTGTGTCAGAATTTGCCTGCACTTTGGAATTTTTCCTCAGGTACTATTTATATTTTATTATTTTCCTTGTATTTCTCTAGTTTGTTTCATTCTGTTCCAATATGAAAATAAGAAAACTTAAAGTTTTTAGTCAAGCTTCATTTAAGAACGAGATAAAGAAATAAAAATTTAACCAAAAATTTAAAATGATGTAGCAATAATCTCTTTTTCTATTATCAATCTAATTGCAAAAATGGATTTTATTTGAAGTGAATAAATTATTGAATAATATTGTGCAGGCTGATTTTGTGGTTCAACAAGGCATTTTTTTATCTGAAGTCAATACACTTTTTTTCTGCAGTGACTATTATTACTTCTACATATTGTTTGCCACTCATCAAGTTCGCCATTGGGATTTTTCATAAATCTTAAGATAAAGCTCTTAAAATTCCCAAGAACATATAACTAGTACAGTCAAACTTGTTTCTCTCTAATTTCACTGGACGGAAAAAAATTCGAGATAAGGAGGTTTTGAGAAACTTTACTGAAATTTGAAATCTGATAATGAAAATTTAAAACCAATACAAAACAAAATATGTTAGTACTTGATCGAGAGTTTAAGGAACCATTTTCAGTGTAAAGTAGTAGTGTAAGCAATTAGCATCCCTTTCTGAACAAAAATAATCTTTTTTTCTTATTTACTTATTTGTTATTAATGATAATGCAATTAGATAACAAAACAACAGCATAGTTAAAATTAAAACATGAGTTAATCTTGTAAAAATTCATATTTCTGGCCAGTGTTGCCAACTCGTTAAAATGAATGGGGCTCTAAATCATGTTTAAAAAAGGAGGCCAGGGCTAGATTTTGTTAATTTCAACAGCAAGGGGCTGAACCGATTATGTGATATGCCTTTTTGAGACATATTGAGGGCTAGATTTGGGGCTAGGGGGCTGAATGAGCTGTAAAAGGGTTACATCTAGCCTCTAAAGGGCTAAGTTGGCAACACTGTTTCTGGCACTATTTGGGAGACTTGCATATTGCATGAGAGCAAAAGCTTTTGTATAACATTAATTACCTGCCTTGTCACAAATAATTTTCAACTTAATATGTTAGAAATTTATTTTTACTTTTTTTTTTGCAAAAAAAATTTAAAGAAAAAAATAGATTTTTTGATGAAAATGAGAAAATTTAGACCTTGTGTGGGATACCTAAATATTTTAAAATTTGTATAAATGTTTTTGCAGTACATTTGGGAGGGCTATAGGGGTAACTTTTTATCAACTTGAAATTTTGAATTTCCAAAAAAAAAAAAAAATATATCGATTCAGCCTAATACTCAATAGCTGTTTTACACTTTTAGACTTAAGTTGGTACGGGTTGCCATTGTTCAAAATGCATGAAACTTTTTTTTACAAGTGTTTTGACATAAAGGGAAAAAAATAAGAGGGTATGCACAAAAAATATTAATCTTCACTTTTTGTTTTGAGTCACCCTAATGTCTGATTGGTGCCGTTATCCTATATTACAATAAAAATCCACTCGCCCAATGAGGAAATTGGTAACAGTCCCAACTACATTTCTATTATGTAACATATGTAGATCTCGTCAACTGAAGAATGTGTTTCAGAAGTATAAGAGCTATTTATTTCATGGAGTTACCGATTCATTAGCGTTTTCCGGAGTTACTTCGGAAGTAATTAGCAACCTAGCTCTTGATACTCAAACTGTTGTGTGGGGGTTTTATCCTCTTCCTTTAAAAAGAACTAATTTAGGTAGTTTACTGTATTGTTAAATTGTTTTGCTGTAGCACAGATAACCACTTAGTTTTTTCTCAATTACACACACTTCAATGTGTGAATGAAGAAGTGACCTTAAAAACTGGCTTATAGGAAGAGAAAGAAGTAAAAGAAAGAATCTGGAGTGAAGAGCCCTTTAATGTTGCCAATCACACAACTACATTTCTGAACATTTCTACTAGAATTATTTAGTGTAAAAAGTAAAATTGTATTATGAGAAACAGCAAAGTGTATTTCAACATTTATAAATAAAAAGTGATTTTGCTGTTATATTGGCTGATTTTACAATTCTAAAATACTGTTTATTAAGTTTGTGTTTTGATTTCAACTTCTGTTTCAGGTGCTTTGTGGGGATAAACCTGGGTCAAAGGCCGAAAGAAGAATTGGAAAAAAAGTTCATCATAATGAGTTCACATAAAAATTTTAATTTCCTTAAAAAAATCAACCTATTTGACAGTCGAGTCAATGACATGCGCTAACAAATCATTGTAATATTTTTAACTATATTTCATTGTACAGTTCAAACGGTTAAAAGTATGCTAAAAACTTTTCCGCACAATGACTTTTTGCCACTTTTTCTGGTTTTTGTCATAACACTAGATGAAAAAACTTTCTACAGACTTTGTGTTTAAAATTTGTAAATATTGTTTTCTGTTGTGTCAAATCTTAAATAAATGAGATATCCACATTAAGTTTCAGTATCATTAGTGTGTTTAAGTGTAATTTTAAGTGTGTTTAATTGCACTCTGTAACAAAGTATGAGTGCTCTTTGATGTACGTGTAGATTATTTACTCGACGGGGAAGAAAAGTGAAATGAATACTACATCTGCTGCAAAATTTATTCAATTCCTGTTGAATTCTAATAGTTCAGGTTTTTGAATAGTATACTAGTAAAAGGTTTTCATTATGACTTTCAAAGGAAAAAAATGAGTCATATGTTAATTATAATAATCAAATACAGATTTAAGGACAAGTCAGTTATTGAAGGAGTAATAAGCAATCCCAATACAACTAAAGGAATAAACAATCAAAAGTAAAAATATGAATGAATGAAACATACTTCTGCTTTATTAAAAGAAACACTGAAAAATTGCCTATTCCTAAGGACCTGTATCTCATTATTTGCCAAATTTAATAGCATGCTCTAACTGTATAAAACTTGAATGCAATAATTAAACTGTAGTTCAGATTTTTTTTTTCTTAATTTTAAAAGTGTTGGGAGGCAACTTCATTATTAATTTTAAATCTGTGCAGCACAAAGAAGCTTTTTATGGACTTGGTTAAGGTTTATTTTGAGCCCTCCAATAACTTAATACTTTCTTACATTTTAATTTTTCTCTATTATTGTTAAAGATATGCTGGAACAATGTTGGAAAGCATTAAAAAAAACTAAAGAATTAGGTACTGCAACGTAGTGCCACCTCGGCAAGTCCAACCATGATGATTGATTAAGCTTATATTCACATGATGGTGTCATTAAAAATTTATTAATTTAGTGCAATGAGACAGGAAGGGGTCTACTTTTTGTGGTAAGTTCTCGAGTACCTTCAATGAGGGTTTTCTGAGCATTCATGGATTTTTGATTTATTTCTCGTGTGGCGACAAACTCATACTATTTCGTATTTACAATTTGTTGGCCGTACTAATCACAAACGGTTCTCAAACCAAAATATTTCCTATGTATGGTTTTTAAACCATAATAGTTGTAAACGGTTACAAAACTCTAAAATTTCCCATTTACGGTTTTTAAGCCATTTTTGCTGTAAACGGTTACAAAATAATAAAATTTGCCATTTACGGTTATTTAACCAAAATAGTTGTAAACGGTTACTAAGCCGTAGAATTTCCGATTTACGGTTATTAAACCAAAATAGTCGTAAATGGTTACAAAACCGTCAAATTTCTCATTGACGGTGTTTCAACCGTTCTAGTATGAAATGGTTTCAAAACCGTAAAGGAGACTTAACATACCTAACCGTTGTTTCTACGGTTAATCAGACGGCCGGTCTGCTGCCGGTCACTTCACCGTTTTTTCACGATGAAATTTCTAACAGTGTAAACCGATGAATGAATGTCGTATGACTGAATCATGAGTTGTGACTTTACCTGAAAAGGGAATTTATTTCCCCTAAAAAGCAGTACTAATAAGGCCTTCGGCATCAATTCACTCTGTACTCCACTTCAGTTAACTATATCAATATTTTTTAACCCTTAAAGATAGGATAAACATCACTTTTTACAGCAGAAACAATATGCTAATAAATGTAAACAAACGTTTGGGTGGTCCTTGTTCAGCGCTCTCTAGCGGGCAAATCTTTACCATTGATGTTTTGAGTAATGAAACAGTCTGTATAAGACGCTATCTAGTGAAGCCTTGCCAAGATGGATCTCAGAAGTACCGCCAATATTAATTTAGCATTATGAATCCTAAACGGCTGGAGTCATGCTGGTACTTCAAGTACCACTCTTTGCACTTTGCTGAGAGGTAGACAGAGGGTACATACAATTGGAAAGGTTTTTCTTGGGGGCCCTAAGGCGTAGGGAGCCTTAGACCCTACTCATTGTCAAAATGTTTATATTCGGTATATATGCTGTTTGATGTATTTTCAACTAAAAAAATATATATATATATATATATATATATATATATATATATATGAAAATTCTTTGCTAAGTTAATTTAGGACATAAATGGTAAAACTATCCTTGGTGATTTAAAGCGTGGGGGATGGTGACCTCTATGACTCTTCCTCTGAAACAGCTCCTGGTTCAAACAAGGATGGATCCAAAATTGTCTTTCAGAACCAAAATGTCTGACAGGTCGACCTGCCCTCCAAAGGGGTTCCAGCAAAAAAGGGACTGGCGGAATGATGATAGTCGACGCAAAAAGCCATTACGGAAATGATTTTGACCTGGATGTTCAGTCGTGATGTCGCATAGAAGAGGGACATTGCTGAATACATTTCGATAGCGAAGAAGAGACATTTTTTTTCCACTCCCCTCCACGCCTTATCCTTCGTGGAAATGAACTCAGAAAATCTCTGTTGATTGTGCTGAGTGTTTCCCTTTTTAGGCTGCAGAGCTTTTATCAGGCACGAGTCCTGATTTCTGGCAGAAGGTATATGCCCGAGGCCCGCACTTAAATAAGTGCTATGCGGTGTTTCGTGTTTAAAGTATTTTTCACCCGAAAAGCAGTACTGCAGTTGATAGGAATGCCCTCTCCTGAAACATGTGGTTTACTATCGTAAAAATAGCAAAAATTTAATGTAAATAAGTTTGAAAGAATCTTTTAAGGGAAATGAAGGTTCACTTTTTGAATTAATGACGATGTATATAAGTAATCTAAACTACGTTTCCCCCCCCCCCTAACAAAAATTCATCAATATTTGCCCAATAAAAAGGTGTGTGTCTCTGACTACTTTTTCCAACGACAGCACTGCTCAAAAAGTATTATATTTCTACACATATGATGTTTGTGAAAGCTTTATAGCTAGTATTACAGAGGTATTATTTTAAGCTGCAATTAAAACTGATTTCCGACAGAACATGAGTTGGGTATTCGCATAAAGGAGTATCCCAGAATACAACTTGAGAAATTATAGAAAAAAAAGGAACTTTTTACCGAAAAACATAGATACATCTTTTTACAGATATAATTCTTTTCACAGATATCAGTTGCTAAAGTATCTAAATTTTGAAAATAACATGTGTGGGAAAAACTGCTTGAAATCCTACGTCAACTCAAAACAAGATACATACAAGTATAGTATTAAAAGAAAAAAAAAGTAACAATTGATAATAATAATTTATTGAAAATCTAGATCATAACAATTACGTATATATTAGTAAGTAAAAAAATATTTCTCTCCTATTGTTGATATTTTCATCCTGACAGATTATTAAAAGCATCAGAAAATACTATCTTTTAAAATTGGTTTTTCAAGTAAAAAACTATTTTTAAAAAAAAATCCCCACGTGGCAAGCATCTAAATTCTAAAGGTAGTTAGTTTTCTCTTTCCAAGATTTTTTAAACAAAATAGTTTTAAATTTCATTGTGCATCATATTTTATCAGCGTAATGCCCTACATAAAACTAAGACATAACTATAAACTTAGATAGTTTACTGTCATTTTTGTTTCATCTTCAAATTTCATAGGGGAAAAAAATCACAAATAGACTTTCTGACAGAATAAACAACCAAATCTGGAATTTCAAAACTTTCCAATTCGAAGAAGGAGCTTATAGTAGGCGTTGTTTTCTCAAATCATAATGATGTTTATGACAGATTTTTTTTTAACTTTGATTCTTAATCATTATTATTTTTGCCATCATACTTCAATTGCCTTATTACTTGAACTCATTAAAATGTAATGTTTATTAAACTGAGTCGCTAAACTCTTCATAAAACACACTTCGTTGTTCCGAAATAAAAACTTTAACATTTTAAAAGAAAAATATCAAATGAAGATGAAGACTTGTGTAACAAACAATTACAGAATCGATGTTAAACCATGTGCTAGAAATTAGATACATTTCGTTAGACTAAATTAGTTTGAAGTACGGTTGAAAAGAAACTATCAAATAATGAACAGCTGAAGACTTGTGCTACGAACAGTTACAATGTTCTTGTTTTTACAGTATAATACTGGCAGCAAAAGTTCCCAGTTTAAAACAGTAAAATGCACAGTAATAAACTGTAAAATTAACCATTTTACAGTTTACTACAGTAAAGCAGCAATTTTACAGTTTAGTACTACAATTTTAGTTTATTACCACAAAATTAGCTGTATTATACTGTAAAAACAACAGTATAATACTAACAGCAGAGGTTCCAGTTTAAAACTGTAAAATAAGCAGTAATAAATTGTGAAACTAAGAATTTTACAGTTTATTACTGTAAAATTAGCGATTTTACAGTTTATTACTGTAAAATTAGTAATTTTTACAGCTTGTTACTATAACATTAGCTGTATTATACAGTAAAAATAACATCTATTTTTTACAGTGCGGGTTCGAATCCCGGTTGAGGTTGAGGCACGGATGTACTTTTTCTCTCCTGTTCGTGTTCTTTCTTTGTGTGAATGTTGTTGTGCTGTTAGTGGTTGCCTACCGTATAAAAGGTTCCCTATAGCATGTGTGTGAAGTCGGACTTCACACCAAATTACGGTACGGTTGGAAAATTGAAGCAGTGCACCCGAAATTGCCAGCCTATCTGGTACAAGACAACCACAACGAATTATTTTAATGATGGATCGGATTGTTCTGAAATAAATATTTTAAGGGATGAAAAAAGAAAATTAAATAATAGGAAGCTGACAACCTGTTTGACATACATCCGCAAAATCAACGTACGAAAATGGACCCTATTATTTTTTAATGAATATCTTGTTAAAAATCTGAAAGCAACATTTTGCTTAATCCGGATTGATGATTCCTGCTTAGGTTTTGACACTCTTTCCCTAATCCAGCCACGTATGGAGCATAAATCAGGGGCAACAAAAACGCAATCACCCAGTGGCTCGAGATATACTCCTGACTTATACCCTATCCACGATATCTCTCGACCATCTTGTTATCAAAGACTTATTCATCTAGCTGGCAGACATAAAATGTCACGAGACGGCTTGTGCGCCATGCCATCAGGTTTATTATAGCTACTGCCTCTTCCAGAGAGACGCGAATGTTGGCAGAAACAGCAGCTAAATAAACAGCGCCGAGGTTAAAGATTCATTTCTATGCACCTGGTTTGTGGAAAAGAAGAGACAAGAGAAACGGAGCAAGATGTTGGAAATGGAGCAGCAAATTTTAATTCAAAGGACTAAGCCGAGGAATTGTTCACAAAAATTTTGTTGGAAATGTTGAACCAACTTACCGTGATACAATTTACAACGAGGCAATATTCCGGGAATATAGTAACTGCCGCTTATATAAATCACGTTGTTTCTAAACAGATTTGATTCAACAAAGCGACTGAGTCAATAAATCGGTTAACTTAATAAATCTGGATATTTTTCTGTTGTTGACAATCTGGTTTATTAAAGCTGCTGATTCAAAAAAAAAAAAAAACCACTGATACAATTAACCGACGTCCACTGCATACTGTTAGAAATATTCAGCTAGACTCAATCGAGTTTTAGGAGTGATTTAAGGTCAAAACAATTTCAGCTTTTGTAACGTTTAAATAATCAAAATTATAGCAAGAATTTCAGCACTTGAATATACACTGCGATGCAAAAGTTTAGACAAAATGCAAATATGTGAATAAAAAGAAAACTATTCAACGAAATGCTTTCAAATTTCTACTGCAAATACACAATATGGTGCCAAATACGTGTCTGGAGTTCTTATAACTATAACTGGAATCAAATTTTTGGTATTACAAAAGACATGTGTTTACATTGTTGCAAAAGTTTAGACAATAGTTAGATTTTATGCAAATATCCCTTGAAATGTGATTGGTGGAGGAAATGCGGGACTGTATTATTCATTTATAAAGTGCAGAGACTGCTGAATAAATAATCAAAATCTCAAAAGCTCTTTAGTTCTCGTGTAAAGAAGATGAGAAAGTTTGGACGCCGATATTTGAACATGAACCTACTTTATTAATTTTTTGTCTTTTAAATCGGCTCTAATATGGTAGTACATTGTTTTTTACTTTGTGGAGAGCAAATTCAGACATGTGTATCGATCAAAAAGTCCAAGAAAAATTATATTTCTTAAGGATGAAGGAATTGAAAAAACGGCTCAGATTGACGATTCACCCCTTAATCCTACAAAACTTACACTTGGGTCAAAAACAGCATGTGACAGCATAAGTAGATGAACAACTGAATCGGAATGCATAAAAAAAACAAAGAATTGTGAATGAGCCTTTTCGGACAGAGTGTCCCAATTCACTCATTTTTCAGTGTAAAACTAAATTATCGGATTCTTTTCCATGAGCCACATGTCTGAAAAATATTTTACGTGGTAAAAAGAATGTCAAAAAAAAAAGTGAAAGGAAATATCTTGGAAACCTCTCTTATACTGTATACTCACCGCACTGTAGATCTTATTACTTCAATATGCAAACGATTAATAATTAATTAATGTGAAAAGCAGCATATGTATCATCGTGATTAAAACATGAATGGTACTTTCTTTGATAAAAATTATTAAAATTGGGATGGCCTAGATGGGTTATAATTCTTTTCGCGGGACTTGAGAAAGATCCAATGATCATATGCTGTGCTGCTTTTACCATTAAAATCTGGCTTAGTTGGGACACTTTGTCTGAAAAGGCTCAGGCACAATTCTTTGTTTTTTTTATGCATTCCGATTCAGTTGCTCATCTACTTATTCTGTCATGTGCTGTTTTTGACCCAGGTTGAAGTTTTGTAGGATTAAGGGGCGAGTCGTCAGTCGGAGCCGTTTTTTCAATTCCTTCATATTTAAGAAATATAATTTTTCTTGGACTTTTTGTTCGATAAGCATGTCTGAATTTGCTCTCCACAAAGTAAAAAACAATGTACTACCATACTAGAGCCGATTTAAAAGACAAAAAATTAATAAAGTAGGTCCATTTTCAAATTTTGGCTTCCAAACTTTCTCATCTTCTTTGCACGAGAACTAAAGAGCTTTTGAGATTTTGATTATTTATTCAGCAATCTCTGCACTTTATAAATGAATAATACAGTCCCGCATTTCCTCCACCAATCACATTTCAAGGGATACTTGCATAAAATCTGACTATTGTCTAAAATTTTGCAACAATGTAAAAAAATATCTTTTGTAATATCCAAAATTTGATTCCAGTGATAGTTATAAGAACTCCAGATACGTATTTGGGACCATATTGTGTACCTGCAGTAGAAATTTGAAAGCATTTCATTGAATAGTTTTCTTTTTATTCACATATTTGCATTTTGTCTAAAGTTTTGCATCGCAGTGTACAACGAGCCAGTATTCCGTGAATCTATATCTTTAGAAATATTCAGTTAAACTCAATCGAGCTCTAAGACTAAATTAAAGTCAAAGAAACCTCGGGTATTATGCTACATTTTTGCAACTGAAGTTATAGCTAAAAATTTAAGGCCTGAAGATACTTTTTGAATTTTTTAAAGGAGTAAAAATATATCATTAGAAAAGTTCAGTTGAACTCAATCGAGTTTTAGGAGTGATTTAAGGTCAAAACAATTTGAGGTTTTAAGTTACATTTATCGAACCAAAATTACAGCTTGAAATTTAAAAGGTCTGAATATATATCGAGGCAGTATTTCATGAAGTTATGCCGTTACAAATATTCAGTTAAACTCTATCGAGTTCTATGATTGATTTAAAGTCAGAAAAACTTAGGGTATTATGCTACATTTCTACAATTTAAATTATAGATAGAAACGTAATGCCTGATCATACTTTCTGAAATTTTTTATGGGAGTGAAACTAATTCTAAGGGAGTAGAGTATGCGAAAACAGTAATTTCAGGAAAATTTTGGATAAAAGACATTTTTAATTTGAAGAAAAGAATTTTTAAAAAATGCTAGATTTAAAAAAAAAAATCCGTTTATCTACCCCACCCCATTTTCTACGATAGTTTCTAGAAAAATACAAACTTTGAAAATACGATTAATAACGTTCTTGATGTGAATTACCAATTATAAATGTGTAAAATACTCTTGGTGGAGGCATTAATAATATCTCTGTCTACAAATCAGCCGCTTTATTGAATCAAAACTGTTTAGAACAAACGCGATTCATATAAGTGGCGGTCACAGTAGTAGGGGGAAATTCAATGCTTTGTCAAATAAGAGCAAGCAGTTTGTTTGGACCACCTGGAGGGTCTTGCGGAGTTTTCGAGAAATCTTCCAAACAGAGTTTAGTTCTCTCGAATATTGAAAAAATATTATAAGAGAAAAATATTCGTGGAGATGTGTAAGAATTTTTGAAGTTCTGCTGTATCTATCTATGTCTTTATCTATCTATATCTTTATACTATGTACAAAAGGATACATAGATATAGAGATGAAAAGCTATGAGAAGAGCATATAAATTGCATTGATCTATCTTCAAATATGACTGTGGTAGCAAAACTGCAAAGTATTTATTCTGCATCGACCGCTTTTGGAACTTTTGAAGTTGAGGGGGCGGCACCAGATTCCCCCCTCCTCTACCCCCACCCCATCTCCTTCCTCGGAAACCGATTTCATCTCACCCTATCTTTCCCGAAATTTGCAGCTGTGTGGATATCGATCCCCGTTCGGGTTCAGTTTATGAATGCCGAACGCGAGGCCTGGTCGATGGCGCTGTTTTATTGGAGGAAAAGGCCGCCCGAGTTATAATCCAGTAAAGCCTGATGAGAGAGAGAGAGGCAGCCAAGCATTGCCGGACCGGGCCGGATAACGGAGAAAAGCAAGGGGGCTTTGGGGCGGGGAGAGGGAGGGGGTGGTAATGCATTTTCTGCATCGATTACTCTTTCGGGATAATAAGAAAACTTTTCCAGAATACGTGTTTCGAATGAGGTTTGGAAGCAACGAGCGCGTGAAATGTTCTCGCCTCACCCCATGCACAGGACGTGAGGAGAAAACCAAAAAATTAAAAGCTGCAGGGGGGGGGAGGTGGGTGCCTGTTTAGGAATGCCGAGGGGCGATGAGTCCTTCACGCCCCACTTAGGGGAGTTGTTAAGGAGAGAGCTTCTCTTTCCATGGCCGGGGCGTAATTTTCTCGTCTTCCACTTTAATTGAAAGAGTGTTCGTGGGAATGCTTCAGATGAGTTTGCGAGGCAGCGAGGAGGGAGTTTTGATTTATTGCCTTTCATCTTTTTCGGCAGTGAAAAGCATTTACGGTAAATGAATAAAGGGTGGCTCCGCTGTAATTTAATGAGGATGATACCCAAAACATGGAAGGCACTCTGCAACTATTTTCAAAAATGTAGCTTTTTAGGATTTTAATAAATTAAACGAGTAAAACTTCGAGGTCAAATCCTTTTTCTGCGTATTTTGTTCCGTAAAAATTTTAGAAAATGGTAAAGCTATTTTTGTTTAAATATTTTATGTTACGCCAACATTTTCAAGAAGGTCAATTTTATCCCTAGGAGCAAACTTTAAAAAAGCGAGAAAGAAAATACTGTGTTTGTAAAGTAATACCTTTCGGTGAACTTTCAGTATTAAAAAGCGATTTTGGCGCATTCTATATGACAGTACACTTTTTCAAAATGACCACTTTTAACAAAGTTCGTTTGTTTCTGATCATCTGCAGATTCAGTGTTAATTGTTCCTCCATTTAGGGATCACACGTTTAAAATCACCCTTTCTATTTCATTTCATAGGAGAAAAAAAATGCTATAAAGTCGATTTTGAACACGCTTCTGAAATAAAAAATGGAATGTGTTGGCCATCACGAAACTTTCTTCTGTATATATCGTCGGCAACATGGAAAAATTAAGAATGTGAAAATTGGCACTTTTCAGGAGAGCCTAAACACTGAATATAATTTTTTCCCACCTGACGTGCTTGCTTACTTTCAACTTTTAAGTTTTTATACTTATCTTTAAGTGTAAAACTATCGTTCCAAGGTATCATTTTAATTTTAATTATTTGTAAAATTCGAACTTGAAAAACGCAATTTTTCACATTCGTTATTTTAGCATGGTGCCGACGATATATTATGAGTTCTTTGATTTAGCGTATAACCGCCTAAGTTTCATGACTGGGGGGGGGGGGGGTGCTTTTACCCAAAAAATGCCCCTTCGCTGCTCCACTGGTAAATAGTTCTGTTATTGCTAAATATTGTTCAAAATTCAATCATTATCTTCAAGTGATGAATGAACGCTTAGAAAGAAATATTGTTAAATAGAAATAATTAAAATCGAAGCTAACTTCAATAATTATACTAACTTTAAAGCTATGTGAGCATTAGAAGTGGTAAGTTAATTTTGTAATAAGATTTTGGGACTATTGCTCGAAGTTTGGCGTAATATATTACCTCTATTCAGATCAGGGCCGTAACCAGGTCTTAGGTTCGGACAGAGTTATGCCAAACCCATTCAACTCTCATGAAATCTATAAAGTCAATAAAATTTGATTTCATGTTAAATACTCTGTTGATTTTTTGTTACAGTAGATGTTAAAAGGGCGTTAAAATGAAAAATGCAAAAAAAAAAAAAAGACTCATCTTTTTAATGAGGAAAAAAAATTCTGGACAGATGAGTTTACTCATATACGTGCATTCGAAGGAGAATTTTTGAAATTCTATCTCACAACATAAGAGAGTTTAGTACGTACAGATTGGAAGAGTTTTGTTTTGGTGTTAAAAATGTGTATTTTATATTGGTGTTAAAAATTCGAAGGGAAAGGTGTATTGTTAAGAAATTATGTTTGCAATAACTTATAAAAAAATACTGCAGAAAAAAAACTTAATTTGTACAATTACTCAATAATGATAATTTCATTTTTCAAATGCAGTTTCAAAGTAAATAAGAAAATGAAAGTAAATTAGCAATAATATTTTTTTTCAGTGAGAAACTATGAAAAGCGATTTTGTAGCAGTTTTGAAAGATTTCGGAAGGGGTTTGGACCCTAAAAACCTACTCCTTAAATACGGCTCTGTGATTCAGACATAACATCTTTTAACCCATTAATGCCTGACATTTTTTTTTCAAAGATATTTTGTATACTGGTTACAAACATTGTTTAATAGTCAGGAAAAATAATAAAAAATATATTATGGAAAAAATATTTTTTTTTATTAAGGAAAGAAAAATCGTCCCTTAAAAGTTACAATAGACCCCAGAGGGTATATACTTTTTTTACTAAAATGTTTTTCCGCCTACGATATAATATTTAAAAAGACATTTTATAAGAAGAAATAAAATCAGCAATTAACATAAACCGGGGAGCTGGGAATAACTTGGAAAACTGAGCTTTTTTTCTTGAGATTGTGAACGATGTAATTTTTGATAAAGATCATATTAAAACGGCTACAGAACACACTTTACAATGGTTATGTGCTGCAATCTGTTAATAACGAATTAAAACAATACCAAATACTAAGGTACTCATTGGTTGAAATGTTCATTTTGGGAAAATTCAGACCCTTTTTAGGACCGTCCCTAAAAAGGGACGCTAGGCATCAATGGGTTAAAAGAAGCATTTTTTTTTATTATTCGACGGTGGCCCCTATAGGATGATTTCATTGCAATTACCTTTGCTTCAATAGGAGTTGAGAAGAAACAACCCCAAGTAGCATCAACTCATCGGATGGTGCTCGGCCGATCATCGAACTCCCCTTAAACTGATCCCGTAACGCACGATGACATCGTTCCGATCAGTATCCGAGCACGGTTTTCGATGAGACTTTTCATCGGAAAGCGATATCCTTCCGATCAACTTTCCAGCTGAAAATAAGCCGAGCATCTGAAATTGATCCTAAATTCATCGGCACGGGATTGCACTGCTCGTAAATTGCTCCAAATCTCATGGTATTTCGAGCAAAACTCATCAGATTTTGCTGCTCGGATTCTGTTTGGCCGATGAGACATATTAGATCAATTCCCGATGAGAACTCATCGAATCTGATCATCGGCCGATGAGAATCTCATCAGGTTTCGATTAATAGCCGATCAGCGGCCGATGAGATTATGGTGCTAGGGACAAAATAAAGCAAAATATTACATGGAAAAATACGGAGCTGTGAAGGAATTTCTTCTTACATGAATGGGAAAGACAAAAATAGCAATGCCGAAGTTAATAAAGAATTCATTTGTTCATCTTACTACCTGAGGAAAACTGCATCACCGTTAAATCTGTATTTCTCATTTATGACATTTTTAATGTCTTTATCGCTTTCCTAAAAGGAAGAATCTTTCAACTTAAATCATTGATAAGAGAAATAGCGGTTTTTTTTTTCTTAAATCTTTGAATCCATGTCTTGATTTAGAAACAATTCAGGTGCATGTTCTTGATAACATTATTTTATTATGTGAAATTGTGTGTTGTTTTATTTTTCCTGAAATCTTTCTGCTTCTTTTTTTTTTTTTCAATTATTACTGTCGTGGTACAAGAACCTGCCGTTGTAGAAGATTTCTAACTAGTTTTTAAATAAACTTGTCTGAATTTTTAAACAGTTTTAAATAAACAACTGAAAAGTCAAACAACCGAAAAGTCAAACAACCGAAGTTTTGCTAAAATTTATTGCTTGTAGTTTTTTAATTCCTTCATTGTTACGCGCTTTATACTAGAAATAAGCATGCCTATTTTGCTCTAAAACAACTGAAAAGTCTAACAACCGAAGTTTTGCTAAAATTTATTGCTTATAGTTTTTTAATTCCTTTATTGCTACGCGCTTTTTATTTGAAATAAGCATGCCAATTTTGCTCTAAAACAACTGAAATGTCTAACAACCGATGTTTTGCTAAAAATTGTTGCGTGTAGTTTTCGAATTTCACTTTGCTACCCGCCCGATATTCGCTTCAAACCCGCTAACAATTTTCCTGTATTTACATATTTTTAATCACTCCTCTACACAGAAGAATGACGTCAGTAGCTCTCTTTCTAACAAGAGAACTAATTAAGAAGTGAATTAATTATATTCTTATTTGGGACAAAGAAAGGGCAAAGCATAATTGAAACACTCGCCGAACAGCGGCCGCAATTAACGTAAAATTTATCTCTATTGGTTGCAAAGGCAGGGCGCCCGAAGTCTGCGTCATTACATGGGTCTTCGACAGGATTGCTTCATATTTCAAATATGTTTTGAAGCTAAATAAGCTTTTCCTAGGATTCATGTCTTATCATTTAATTGAAGGACAAAACCTTTGAGAACAGAGACTATTCTAATGAAATAAGTGTGAGAACAGTGGCCAGTTAGTTTAGAAATTGAATTTTCAGCGAGATTTTCTTCCATTATGGAAGGTCAAAGTTAAGGTGACACCAACCCAAAAAGACAATCTCCCATTTCAATATACAGTAGTTTGCTTCGTAAATAATTTTAGTAAATCGTGTAAAATTGCTAGCTAAATTTTTTATCTAATGAAAAATAATGTCTTGGCTTCGCCCGTAATAAATTGAATTTTATTATGTTATCATTTATACCTTAAATTTTACTGTATACTAAATTTTTAGGAAGTGAATCGTTTGTAACGAATTCGGAATGTTTCACGATTTAAAAGCAATACGATTCAACAAAATGCAAGAGCAGTGGAATCCTGTTACAACAAAGGCAAATACAACCAAATATCCGTTTCAGCGAATTAAATTTTCAGTCTCTATTTTCTTGCCATTACATTGCTTGAACTCCAACAACGAAATTCCCGGAAGAAGGAATACAGTTTTTGGTCCCTTATAGAGTTCGTTGTTATGAGATTTCACTGTGTATAGTCAAGTTGCAAAAGACAAAATTTTTTTAAATGCTTTTTCAACATATCAATGTATTCGAACTAGCTCAAGTTGGACAAAGCAGTGAATGAACACGAAATATAAAGTACACTGTAAAAGATGAAGGATATTTTTACAGTATAATACAGATAATTTCAGAGTAATAAACTATAAAAATTGCTTATTTCACAGTATTAAACTAAAATTTGCTAATTTTACAGTTTATTACCGTGCATTTTACAGTTTCAAACTGAAATCTCTGCTGCCAGTATTATACTGTTGTTTTTACAGTATAATACAGCTGAATTTTACTTTAATAAACTATATTTTTTTAACTTGACAGTAAGAAACTAAAATTGCCAGTTTTACAGTTTATTCTTGTGCATTTTACAGTTTTAAATTGGAACCTCGGCTGCCAGTATTACACTGCAAAAATAAGTTCTTTCCCTTGCGGATGAACGGTTCGGGCCCTGCTCCACATTGACGTAAAACAGAAAAATAAAGCAGAAATGTAAAATGGATTACATAGTATTCCTATGGAAAGTACCCGGATTTTCGGTTTCTGCCTTCGGTTTCGGTCGCGTTTTACGCTGATGTGGAGCAGGGCCCTTCGTAATTTGAATTTTTAAAACAAGGTTTGCGTGCAACCTTAGCTGGTGGTCAGAACAGTCTGACTGCAACGAGGAAGCCCCTGCCTGACTCGAATGCTGGCTCGAGCAAGAATGTACTTTCTATCTCTTGTCCTTGGTCCTGTTTTGTGTGTATGTGTGTTGTGAATGGCTGAATGCGCTGTAAACGGGTCTTATGGCATGTGTCTTGCGCTAAAACCCCAGGTAGCACAAATAACCTTTAAACGTTTTATAAACGTTTTTAAGCGGTTGTTACAACGTTAATAACCATTTTACAACCTTTAAAAAACGAAGTGTGCTACTTTTGACGGACTTCCACCTTAATGGTACACTTAAAAGCGGAAGCTGTACATATTCTGCCTTAAATCGAGTAGACGAATCAACTCGGGCTCGGATACTCGAGTGGTTTAAGTAAATGCAACTCCCCTTCTTGTTTTACCGCTTCGCATTTAGCTTTTTATAACGAAATTACGGCTAAAACGACTTTTGTACGATCGCTTCGATTTTGCTATAAATGGGCGCTACAGCAGTGGCGTGCTCAGGAGGTCGGCTGATTGGGCTGCAGCCCCCTCCGCAATTTTCAGAACGAATTTTTAAAATGTAAGCTGTTTTTTTTTTCTAAATTTCCTTTTTTTTTTTTTTTTTTGAAATTCCAAATGAGAAAAGCTTTCAGAACAGATAATTAAGTATAGGACAAAATTAGAAGAAAGATTTTTTTAAAATTGACATGTCTATTTTACTGTACGTCATGTTTATGATTATCCTATTATTCCATTTTGTTCATTTTTATTACAAATCTATGTTTTAGAAATAGCAGTTAATGTTTTTCAGTCATCTAATTCTGCTAAAAGAATTTCAGAGAACTGAATTGAAACCCAGTGCTGGGAACAATAGTAAAATGAACTGCAAAATTAACATTTTTAGAGCGTTAATATGCTCTAAATTTTTAATTTTTCTAATTCTAAATTTTTCTTGATTAAATTTTTAAGTGTTTCAGCAACTTCAATAAAGCAATTTTTTTAGTCTAAATTTATCACTCTCTATGTCCATCAAAACGCTTTCTTTGCAATAATTTTAATGAAAAAAATGTTTTTTAATGATGTATTTTTGTTGACTTAAATAGGCATTGAAGCAGAAATTCAAGACATTTACTTTTCTTAGGTACATTTCATGAGGTGCTCCCCCCCCTCCTCCACTCTCAAAAAGTCTTTACTAAGCCCCTCACCCCCACCCGAAATGATTTGTCTGCGTACGCCACTGCGCTACAGTATATCAACAATCTGGGAATAAAAATAAGACTTTAAACCATGAACCCTAGGGGTCGCAATCCACCTACCCCCAAGAGTAATAAATAAGTAAAGTAAAATATAGCTATGCTCCTGAGCATGGTCCATATGGGAATGGCAATGACTGGCCTGCAAGTCCGGAAGGAAATAATTATGCTGTAATTGGCCTGCTGAAACGATTGTTTCCTCCTTACCCCACATAAATAAAACAGAAAATTGCCCGGGAATATCAGGAAATCAAATACCAAATCACACGCAGATGCCTTCCAAAAAACACATGAAAGAAGGCACCCTATGCCCTGGATCCCCGTGTAAATCTTCCAAGAAAAGTCGACCCATTCTCCCCTTCACTTGAGCGAGTGAAAGATGGCGACAATGCATTATACGAGGATGGCGTTGAAATTCTGTTTTAAAAAGGCGAATCAAATCCCATAGTGAAGAGGAATGGAATCCCGTAGGGTTGTTGAAAGAACCAATCCAGGATTAACAAAGACATCCCAACAAGTGCAAAGCAGATGTCAGCGGTTTGCGGATCCTGTGTCTGGGCCTCTATTTCCCACGGAATTACAAACCGAGGGGGCAGGGGGGGATGGGTATTGGATGACAAATCTTGGATTCCTGGCTTGTCTGGGGGGACAGACTTTTCGTCGGCATTGCTGAAATTTATGGGGGGAGTTTTGGCCCCTTTTCCCATTTTCTATCTAAAGTGGGGATTGGTGGAGATAAGAGCGAGTATCTTCTGGTGTGTTTACCCATTTGGCAGAAATAGGGGTGATGAAAATGCAAAAAAAAAATCGGCTTCATTTTAACCAAGTGTGTTTTTTTAAAATGAAACCTGAAGTCAAATTTGAAAAGTGACAAGGTTGTTACGACGCCACAATATAGCATTTTGACCGAAAATCCTCCAAACAAATGTGTTTGGAGATATTAACTTCTATCTTGGTTCAATATGCGGAAAATTCTTTGACTTTTTTGTAATTTTTCAATCCCCCAAATCCGACAAAGGTCGCAATATAGAATTGGGTCACAATTTCAAAAACGAAAATTGTGACCATATTTTCTTCTTGATTATCTGAAATTACTTGCCAAGTGAAAATCGAGAAATATCCTCTACTAATTAGACTGAGCTTTTTGTTTTAGTTGCCAAAATCTTTTGGTTACGATAAATTCAGAATAATTCATATTGCTAAAGCAGAGCAACTAACCATTAAATATTACGATATTTATGTATTTGTAAAAAGGTATCATAAAACATCATAGCTTCATAGAAACAAAAAGTACAAAATAATTGGCGAACAACAATAAAACATAAAGTTTTTGTTGAAAGCTATTGAAAATTTTCAGCGTTATTTAAATATATGCTTTTGTAATGGTGCTTATTTTCGTTATCGCTCAGGGACAACAGAGATATACGAGAAAATTAGCCTAATACGTAATATTATGGTTAAACGCTAATATTTTGTAAAAACTTACCCCTCAAGAAAGACGACTGGAAGACGTGAAATTGTGGATGCCAAAATGAAATTTTTAGAAGAAAAATACGGCTAATGACAGCTAATTTTGTATCCTGCTTTGTCGTAAAAGAGGCCGCCCATGACAGTCCTGGGGAGGCGATAGGGGTTTTCTGAAACATAAGTTGTAGGAAAAGGTAAAGATTTTTTCCCCCTGTAATAATAATGATAAAAACATGGCAAAAGTACCAAAATAATTTCTTTCTTACAAATTTAGCAAAATACCCCCTATGCTCCAAATTTTCTGATTTTCATTCATGTGTTGGGTAATTCCATTGTGACTAACATAACATTTAGAGTAAATTTTTAATCTTTCATTCTGTGTGTGAGCCTTATTTTTGTCACAATACCAAAAACAAGGTGTTATTCTTCTCCGCATAGATGAGTTGTTTAAGTTAATATACAAAAAGAATAATATTAATTTCATTTTTGGCAGTTAGAGGACATTTTGATCAACGTGACTAACATAACAGATCTGTTTCAAATCTGTTATGTTAGTCACGTTGATCAAAATGTCCTCTAACTGCCAAAAATGAAATTAATATTATTCTTTTTGTATATTAACTTAAACAACTCATCTATGCGGAGAAGAATAACACCTTGTTTTTGGCATTGTGACAAAAATAAGGCTCACACACAGAAAGAAAGATTAAAAATTTACTCTAAATGTTATGTTAGTCACAATGGAATTACCCTGTTATAAAAGTTTCGTTTTGGAAGAGGACAACTGAAAGGGCAAGTGGATAAAGGTGACATGTGACAATGTGGAAAACTTACTTTTGCCATGGATGAAGGTGATAAGTCCATCAGTATCATGTCCCCTTAGTCACAGAAGTGGTTGGTAACTAAGAATATGATCCAGTTTTACCCGTTGAGAAAAATCCATTTAAAAATAATACAACATTCTTTTTTATTTATTATTTTTTGGAAGCTTTTTTTAGCAATTTAAAATATTGTCACATATTACTTTTATCCACTCGCCTCTTTAATTTTAATTATAGCATTAGAAAAGAACAATATATATTGGATCATTTATTTGGAGCTTAGGTATCCCAACTTTCTTAGATACAGTACATAATATATGTAGATTGGAAAATATAAATCATAAAATAAGTACATTGTACAGGCGTTGTGCATTACGGCTACGCCTTCCCATTTACAGTGTTTTTGCTCAGATCAAGAATATTTGCTTAATAGATCCAAAACTAATTTTTCGTCTGTTTATCTAGTCGTCTGGCAAACAATGAAGCAGCAATCATACCAGACACATGACACCTTGTTGTTTGCCAGCTACACCATGTTGATTACAAGCGTGGTCGTAAATTTCCGAAGCGCTAAAGCAACCACCACCTCCATCGTTCCAAGGCAGTTAGCGAATGCGAATTTTAAAGCCTCATTTGCGGGTTGTAAATATGCAAAACAGGACCTTGTTTGGCACGCAGGCGACAGGAAATTATGGTTTCCGATACTTTTTCGCACTTCAAGTGTAGAAGAGTTTTTATTTGGACCCATTTTACGGCTCACATTTTTGTCAGAAAGGTTGACTTTCTGATATATGGCTTGGGGAATCGTATTAGAGGCGTGACTGGTTGTGGACGTTTGTATTGATTGTATATTCTTGGAGGTGTCGAATTTTACACATAAAAGTAATTTCGGTGTTTATATCTGTTTGCTTCTTTTGTAGCACGGAACCAAAGAGCAAAATCGTTACTAAATATTGTTCTCTGCATTGCAAAAAATAAATTGTTGTTTTCACAATAGAATCCTGGCGGCAGAGGTTCCAGTTTAAAACTGTAAAAATAGCAACTTTACTACTTATTACTGTATAGTTAACAGTTTTACAGTTTATTACCATAAACTTAACTGTATTATACTGTAAAAACAACACTATAATACAGGGCTCTCCAACCTACGCCCCCCGGGCCGGATCCGGCCCGCGAACAGATTTTTTTCGGCCCGCGGAAAAAATCTTTTTTTAAATTTTCCCCCTTTTTAAAAAAAAAATATTTTTTTTAATTAAATTAATCAGAACAGTGACGATCTCATAGTGAATGCGTCAAATAATAAATAAAAATCTATTCAAACTTTAATGCAAAGCTTTTTAATTTTTTTTTTCTTTCGACGGTAATACCCATCTCTCTTTGTTGCCCTTTTCGAGAATAAATCTCTTTTCTCTGCTTCACATTCTCCCGTTAGTCCCCTAGCATTGGGCATTTCCTGACCCCAGGACAAACCTGTGCGTACTCCTTCTGTCTTTGGCTAACACTGACGTCATCATTTCTATTATCCGACCGTCTGTCCAATTTGCTTGATATTTGTTCGTGGTGTGAACAGAGAATTTAAAATCACAGAAGAATTGGCTGATGTTCACTCTATGGAGAGCAATGTGATCGGAGACAAAATTTTCAGTAAAATAAGTGAGACCATTTCTGATCTCGGGCTTGATTTCACACGTCTGAGAGGTGTAGCTACAGATGGAGGAAAAAATAAGTCTGGCACAAAAATTGGAGTAGTTGGAAACATATGTAATTTTGTGAAAACAGCTGGAGGAATTAAATCCATGGTTTTTCACTGTATTATCCATCAACAAGCGATGTGCGGGAAACACATGGATGTAGCTGAAGTAATGGATGTAGTTGTGAAAACAGTTAACTTTATTAGATCCAGTTCTCTTAAACACCGCCAATTCATCGTAATCTACTTTTATTTTACAGTTCTCTCCCGGAAAAAGACTTTAAGAACATAAAAAATCACGCTCGAGTTATGTTTTCTCTTTTTGGGTTTACCTACAAGTGAGAGCAGACATTTTCAAAAATGAAGTATGTTAAATCTAAGTACAGATTCTCTTTCTCAAATGAACATTAAAAATCAACTTTAATGATCGGAACTACAAAGTTTGACCCTAAATGGAGTGAAATTTTAAGAGGCAACAAATGCAATCTTCTCATTAAAAATTGTCCTAAGCGTTGCACTTGCTCTGTCCTCATTTATTGTTAAGTTTCTTATCATCATTAATACGTAAAATTCATTTAATAAAATTGCAGTACATTGCAAGGATTTAGATTTTAGTCTCGTTTGACTTTTTTTTTTTTTTTTTTTAATCCTTCTGGAGAGCAAAATACATTTTGTGAGAAAAAATGACTTTTATTTCAGTTTTCTGAACTGCTCTCTAAATTTTACGAGTTTCCGTAATGTTAAAAAAAAACATCTGAACTGAACTATTTTTGGACCGTTGGCCCGCCTCGCTTCCAAAAATTTTCAATTTGGCCCCCGAGTAAAAAAGGTTGGAGACCCCTGCTATAATACGTGCAGCAGAGGTTCCAGTTTAAGACTGTAAAATGCAGTAATGAACTGTGTAAAGCTAGCAATTTTGGA
>JAXGGA010011959.1:0-40519 GCA_038373865.1 Uloborus plumipes | reverse complement strand
TGGAAATGAAAGAGTGGAGGGGATTTATTTACAGTCCGCACTGAACTTTTTCACTGCACTTGTCGCCGATGTTGTTTTCTTAGAAACTGGTTTTGCAGTAGTCACACGTGCTGAAGAAAAATTCATGCCATCCTTCTCCGACGGTGCTGTTGCTGATGACGCAACCTGATGCTGCTCCTCCTCTGGCGGCACCAAGAATGCTCTTGCACCGCTGGGAGATTCGGAGGAGAAGGATGGGGATGCTTCTTGCGCGTGCGCAGTAGAGAAGTTTAGCTGCACCGTAAATCATGAATAAAACATATTTTTTTGGTATTAAACAAGCTGTTGCTTTCGTATTCAATACGCTATAAGTTAACTGTTTTTCAAAAAAAAAAAAAGTATCTCGATAAAATGCTTGATTGTAAAAACAATGTGATTTACCTTATATCTTGCATTTTACTTGCGATACATACTACTTATTTATATTACAATATGGGGGAGTGAAAATATCTGTTATTAATGTCTGTAGACATAAAATAAATTTAAGAAGACCTTCAATGTGTTTGATGGTGAAAAATATCTATTATTGACTCACTGGTAAAAATATTCTATCCAAAAAATAAGTGAGCTATTTACAGAAAACGGGGGTACTAAATATCTGTTATTTGTTTAAAAATTCAGCAATAAATATCGGTTTAAAGCATTTTATTGCGTTTTCTCTAAGCATACAGTAAAAAGCTAGCTAACAAATAAACCAAATTATTTTTATTTTCTGAAATTTTTCTCCTTGTAATATTTATACACAGACTTCTCACTTAATATATAAATATAATCAGTATAAAATAACAGATTGGTAACCCTATGTTATAAAAAAATTACATGATTATAAAGTTCCATACATTGAATATTAGTATTTTTCTATTCCAATTAAGAGATTTTTTAATGTTGGCTGTCGTCTTTTCAAACCATTTTATTGAAGTTGAATCAAAAACAACTAAATAAATGGTTGATATTTTTCTTAACAACGGACGTTTCTTATTCAACTTTATTGGAAACATTTTGATTAACGCTTCTTTACAAAAACATTTAAATTAGGGCACAAACAAATGCTGCACGTATTCAAGTCTAAATGCATTAATTATTACGTTTAAATCTTATTTCAGATTTCAAAATTCGTGCTCTTAAATTCAGAAAATTTAAACTGCATTTATAAGACTTTATTTTTAATAAAACCTTATTGCAATTTAATCTTGTTATAAAAATGTAAATTCTAGCTCAAAGTACATTTTAAAAATTTATTGAATAGTATGCAAAGCTAATTCAAAGAAAACAATAAAATCAATCTATTTTGTTCTTGATAAAAGACATAATTAACACACTCTTTCTAATTTCAAAAGTTCCACTTTACTTTTGCATATGCACAAAAGATTTAACAAGAAGTTCTGTCAAGAACTAAACGAGCCTACTTTCCCGTACATCGACATCGGCATTCTAGCATCTAATCATTATTCTCTTGATCATCTGAGACTAAACATTATGTCAAACATACCTTTTTAGCACTTAAAGCTGATTTCTAAAAGCAAAATATACCCCTCTCATCAGATGAAATAGAGACATAAAAAGTAAATAAATGAATAAATGAAGTTTTGTCACCTTTTAAAGAATGTAACTGTTACAGTTCTTCCGTAGAAAAATTCCTCAATCGTTTTCAAAAAAAAAAAAAAAATTAAAGTACAAAGTACATCAAAACACATTTTATCAAAGAAAGGAAAAAAAAAACTCGTCCGTCGATAAAATGTCTCGATTTTCACTTTTAAACCGTTGCCAGTTGTTAAATATAAATAAAGAATAAAATGCCCTCGTGAATGAAACACTTTTGTTACAAAAAAAATCGTCTGCCAAAAAAAAAAAAAGTAATAAATAAAATAACACAAATGAATAAATAAACAAAAAATCGTCTGCACAGTCAGTCATTTTTTTCTGAGCATGCATTTCCGCCATGTTTGTGGAGTCGGAGTCGGAATCAGAGTCCTCACAGAAGATTATTCAGAAAAGTACTTTACAAACATTATTTATCAAAACCATTTTTTTACAAAGTTAGTTTGAAGGAAATCCGACTTTAAGTTCCAGGATCAACATTCAACTTAAATTCCCCGTAGGCGCTAATGTTAAATTTTTTTCTGAACGGTTCAATATTGAACGAAAAATGGTTCAAACCAAAAAGCGAAATAAGGGAATGAACCTCTCCGAGATCTTTCAAACAAAAAAAAGTTTATTCCATTCGGATGGTTCACTCAGAAGTTATTAGGTGGGGAAAGGTTGCTTGAACGGTTCAATGTTGAACGAAAAAATGTTCAAATTGAAAATTTAAATACTGTAATGAAGTATCCTTGCTGAGATCCTTCGAACAAAAAAAAAGTTTATTTAAATCGGACTGTTCACTCAAAAATTATTAGGGGTGACAGCTTGCTTGAGCGGTTCAATGTTGAACGAAAAATTGTTCAAATCGGAAATGTAAATACGGGAATGAAGTATCCTTGATAAGATCTTTCGAACAAAAAAAAGTTTGTTGAAATCGGACTGTTCACTCAAAAGTTAGCATCGCGGGACAGGTTGTTTGAACGGTTCAAAGTTGAACCAAAAATTGTTCAAATCGAAAAATCAAATATGGGAATGAGTTGTACTCGCCGAAATCTTTCCAACAAAAAAAAGTTTGTTCAAATCGGAATGTTCATTCAAAAGTTATTAGGGGGGGAAAGGTTGCTTGAACGGTTCAATGTTGAACCAAAATTGTTCAAATCGAAAAATCAAATATGGGAATGAGTTGTAATCGCCGAGATCTATCCAACAAAAAAAAGTTTGTTCAAATCGGAATGTTCATTCAAAAGTTATTAGGGGGGAAAGGTTGCTTGAACGGTTCAATGTTGAACGAAAAATTGTTCAAATCGAAAATGTAGATACAGGAATGAAGTATCCTTGAAAAGATCTTTCGAACAAAAAAAAGTTTGTTCAAATCGGACTGTTAACTAAAAAGTTAGCATCGCGGGACAGGTTGTTTGAACGGCTCAAAGTTGAACCAAAAATTGTTCAAATCGAAAAATCAAATATGGGAATGAGCTGTACTCGCTGAGATCTTTCCAACAAAAAAAAGTTTGTCCAAATCGGAATATTCATTCAAAAGTTATTAGGGGGGGACAGACAGACGACGACAGACCGACAGACCGACCGACAGACCGACACACAAATTCCCCATCTCAATACCCTACTTTCAAATTTTTAATTTTTCGATATTCATTTTACCTTTTTATTTTTTTAACTTGGCGATATTTTTTGGACTTGGCGATATTTTTTTTAACTTGGCGATATTTTTTGGACTTGGCGATATTTTTTAGATGCATTAAGCCAATTTTAATACTTTTTTCGTCTTTCTTTTATTTTTAACGGGAAAGTAGGCTAAAAATGAATTTTTTTTCCATTCTTAATTCATCCCAATAGAAGTTAGTATACTGTGGAATATATCTATGTATCAGATTAGAATTCAGAAAATTTCAATTAACTTCTCCATCTTGGAGAAGCAAGTCGGTGCATACCTAATGATGTTTCTGAAACCGAATAAAATTTTCTTATTCCCTTAAGCACCTAATGAATATATATTTTCCACCTACAGTGACTTTGAAAGCGTTCCTTAACGAAAGAGTTTTAAAGTTATTTCGAACAATATTTTATTATTCGTAACAAACATTTTCACAATTCAATACAGTAAAATGATGTTAAGTATTTATTGTATAACCCTTACGTAACATCATGTTAAAAAATAAATTATTTCTTAAAAACCTGTTCATTCGTAAGAAAGTGATGAAATCTTAGAAATTATCATCAAACAATGTATCAAGCTTAAATGAATAAATCTGATATATTTTCACGAAATTTCTACCTGAATAATAAAAAAAATGATCAAAGGGAGAAACTGTTTAAATGCTTTAAAATACATAAATACTTTCAATTTGCAATGAATAACCCGTAAATTATAAGTGGAGAATTTTCAGGAGTTTTTCATTTCGTATTTTTTATTCGTTTTGTGATAATCATAATATTACTTTAAATCATCTTTCACCCTATCTTTTATCGACACTATAAGAAAAAACGTAGATTTTCTAAATTTATGAATAAATAGTTAATCATAGACAAAATTATAAATTAACTTCTTTTGATTTTTCTTCACTAAAAACGATGTATAATTGAAAAAATCGTACAAAATTGAGGATAACTCTTCATTTAAATAAAAAAAAACTTAAATGAAAAATATTATACTTTATATTTTTGTATAATTATTTAAAGTCAGTACAAAACTATGAATTCAATGGCTAATCAGCGGTAGATGAAAGAATCTCATACTTAAGTGAAACTTAAACAACTTCGATGTAAAAAGATCCCCCCCCCCTTTTTTTACTTGTAACATCGAATTTGCACAAAAATAAAGACGTTCAATTACGCAACCAAAATACTGAAATCATTCTACAGTTAAAACGTGTTTGAATTGTGTTAGATGGACGTAGGACTAAAGTTGAAGATGTTAACTTGACTTTGTTAGGACTTTGTGTGAAAACACACTAAGTAAATAAATAGGGACTGAATAAGAAAATGAATAAATACAAAAGTGAATTATCCCTTTTAAATACAAAATCCTTTTTCAATACAAAAAATGTGAGCATGTGTAAAAAACACATCTGACAAAAGTGGATAGTTTCCCACAAATAAACACTGCACTAAATTTTAGATGGTCTCAATAATTGTTTAAAATGTTAATAACAAAAATATCCTTTCATGATGATAAAAACAATTTTTGACTGCAAACAAAGTATTGCATTGTATGCATCCATTTTTGACAATTGCGTGTATACTCATGCATTTTTTCATCTAAAAGAAATGTTTCCTAACGGAAGCCAACTGCGTGTATTGCTACGTAAATAAATAACTACCAGATAGGTAGCATTAAATGCAGAGTGAATAGCTCGCCATGCCGGCCACCTTGTCTAGTGGTCAGAGTAGTCTGCCATGGATGGTGTGGCCCCGGGTTTGAGTCCCGGCTTGGGCATGGATGTGCTTTCTCTCTCCTGTCCTTGTCCTTTCTTTGTATGAATGTGTTGTTGTGTGAAAGGTTGCCTACCCTATAAACAGGTACCTATGGCATGCGTGTACTGTGGAAGTCGGACTTTGTTAAGGTTTGGTAGGTAGGTTAAAATTTCATAGTGGACTGTAGCTTGGTGTCTTCATAAATGTGTTTTCTTCATTCCACGTCTCAGGAATTCAACGATAAATATATTTATTCAGTGAAGTAAATAAACTGAACTCTTCAATTCTTACGTAAAAAAAAAAACATTTAATTACATAATTCCAAAATATTATATATTAATTCACTTTTTTCAAAATATTTAAACTGTTCTATCTCTTTTCTTTTTTTGTTGCCATTACAGAAAACAATTGATAGCGCAGACGATAAATGAATCAAATAACACAAAGAAATATTACAAAAAACAATTGATAGCGCAGACGATAAATGAATCAAATAACACAAAGAAATATGAATATTGCAGGCGTTTTATAAATTCGCACCAGACTTCACACCAAATTACGGTACAGTTGGAAAAGTGAAGCAGCGCACCCCAAATTGCCAGCCTGGCTGGCACGCGACAAAAAAAAAAAAAAAAAAAAAAATAGCTCGCCATTTATTTTTGCCTCGATATTTCACCGTGCCCTACATATATCACAGTGCCCTTATAATAATTCTATATAGTAGAGAATGTTTAAAGATGCTGTTTTAGCAGGGACGTCATTTCAAGTTTTTCCAGCCCCCCCCCCATCCAGGGGGGGGCAAAGGGTCCAAACACAATGCAATTTCACCGGAAAACATCAAAAACCACGCCCACTTACGTGTAAATACATTGATTTCTCAAAGCCAGGGGGGCAATTGACCCCCATGAACCCCCTAAATGACGAGCCTGTGTTTTAGGTATTCCCTCGCAGTAAAAACCAGTTTATCAAAATCCCCATTTTCAAAATTCATGCACATATATATTTAATTTTAAAATTTTGGTGTTTTTCCATAGCCGTTCATAAAATAAATAGCGCAAATTTCTCTATGCGTAGTTATTTTCGCACAATAGTCACTTATTTCGTGCGTAACCAAACGAAATAAACTAGTATGCCATGAATCGCAAAGAAACTTTTCACTTGAGAAACATAATCTTTAAATGTGATCCAAAGAATAATGAATACATGATCTAAGTTAAAAAAAAACTCCATGTAGCCTTTTCGTTTTCTTAAATCTCTTCTGATGTTTGCTTCGGGGTACAGTTTCGGAAATGATTTAATTGGTTGTGTCAAATCTTTGATAAAAGAACCGAAGTAAAAAAAAATACAAGGGGATGGATGAAACAGCTTATTAAAGTTTCATGAAGTCTTATCGGATATTACGTGACTTTTTGCTATTTCCTATGACTCGAAGAGGAAAAAGAGTTTTTTTCCCCTTTGTTTCGGTATCTCGGTAGCTTTGGGATTTATTTTGTTTCAATTTAATTGAAGAAATAAACGAAATACGAACTTAAACCACGAAACTACTTATGGAGTGTTATAAAAAGAAATATTTTTACTGTAAATAAATCTTTGAATGCATAAATTCGCATAAACAAGAAATTCTGTCAGGAACTAAACGAGCCTGCTTTCCCGTTACCAATTGTTCAAAATTAAATAAAAATATTTCTAAGCAAAAAGTCAAACACGAAAATGACGTATCCTCGCAGAAAATTTTTCGAGCCAAAAAAAGTTCCAAAACGTTCAAATTGGACTGTTTATTCAAAAGTTATTAGAATGGGGGGAGGGGAGGCATACAGACCGACGCACAAATTAACACATAGTTTCCTCATCGCAAAACCCTACTTTCCAGTTTTTATTTTTTCAATGTTTATTTAATGTTATTATTATTATTTTTTTTTTTAAAACTTTTTATGGACTTGGTCATATTTTTTGGTACCTTAAGCCGCTTTTAATTGTATTATCTTCGCTCTTTTACTTTAACGAAAAAGTAGGCTAAAAAGAAACCGTTCATTTAAAACTATAAAATATATAAAAACTAATAGAAAATACACCGGTTTTCAAAAAACCAAAAACTCAAAAAATCATGCTAAGGACAAAATTGCTAACGGATAACTTGTTCTGAACTTCTCACGTTTGCAGTAAGCGTGATATTCATAGAGTAATAGCACCAGTAGTCGGACATTTAAGAGATCTTTTGTTGATCTTGGCTAACCTAGAACTTTCAGCTATCAATACAGCAACAAAAACAAGGTAAAACTTTAGAATGAACCTTTCTGATAGTGAATCACCTACTTATTTCAGAAATTAAAAAAAATATATGTTAAAATCCAAGCTGTTGTCAACACTAGTAAATGCTCCAGTAGTCGGCCACAGAATCACCTTAGCTGAAAAATAAGCAGAATCGCAATCTTGGATGACGGGCACACCATTCAAAATGAAATGACTCATTACTAATTCAAAAAAAGTACCCAAAACTTAACTGCCACTGGTTGATGATTGAGGATAGGTACACGAATGTGTGAATACCTCATATCAGATTTTGAATTAAAAATGTACTATATTTATGAGGAGTTTTATGTCATTGTAGCCGACTACTGGAGCACTTACCCTATGTTACAAAGTTCTGAACAAAGCTATTGCCGCGTCATTCATTTCTAAGATCTTATTGCGCTAATATATAAAAGTTTTGAAAGGCCGTTACACATTGCCTACATTATATATTTAATATTCTTAAAATTTTAAAGTGTAAAAAGTTTTTTTTTTCTTTCGAATGGGGCTACGTAGGCGAGAAAATGCATTTGCAGACCCAGTATGATCCCCCGATAAATCATCCAGTCTTTGCATTGAGTTACCATTAAGGCGCTGACGCGTTGGCACAGATAATTTTGACGCCCAGTTACCGCCAGATGGAGGCACCTGGACTCTCTTTGAACGTGTAAAAAGTAAGTGTTAAAAAACGGGGACACGGGGGTCTTTTTTTTCCTAAAAAAATCGAAAATTAATTTTAAATAATGTTGACGTTAATTGCAAATTAAGCTACGGGAGTTATGTTTTGTTTAGCATAGAAAACATAGGTAAATGCAATAAGAAATTATTTTTCTCACTAGCCACAGAAACATTTAAAAACTGTTAATTCTATTATTTGAAATACTGTCGATCAAGTAATACCATGTGTAGATTTTTATCGACTTTGACTGATAAATACTGTCTCTAAACTACTAAGAGAAATTTTGTCAAATGCTATTTTCTTCTAAACTGCTATAATACTGCATTGAACAAAGAGTTTCTTTGATTTTTTAAAACACAGGAAGAGGGATTACGGTTTGAATTTAATTTTCTCACTTTTGAGGCTTTTAAAATTGTATATTAATACGAATGGTAAAAATAAGGAAGACTGGTTAAAATAGCCCGTTATAATTTCTTTGTATTTAAGTAGCACATTTTTGCGCATTTGACTGCTAAAGGATTGACGAAGTATTTAAGCTTTAATACTTAAATGAATTAAAATTTATTTCGTAAATAAATCAATTAGTGACTATTTAAACATCCCTTTCAGATTTTTCCAGTCACACATTTTTATACCGACCAATACATAAGTAATTTACTCCCTTTAGGAATTGGAGATCTAAATTTAAAGCATCTTTCGCTTAGAATACAAACAGAAAAAAAAACCTATGCCCGATACAATTTTTGAAACAAAATTGGCTTATAAACCGAATGCCATATCAAAGACGCAGTACTGAAACGGCCAAAGTTTTTTGAATGATTTTTCGATAAGTGATATTATCTAAAGTACAAAGAAAGTGATACTGATTTCATCTCTCTCTGTACATAAAATATCAGAGATACAATAAATGGGAGTATACGAAAGTGCAAGGGAACTATCTCTCCGTATAGCTCTTTGAAGGAGCTAAATGTGCAGGGAGCCATTTTCCGAACGAGGTAATACGCCGAGAATGGTATCAAAGGAAGCTTTCAACGTATCAACTGCAGCATGGCTAAATGACCGAGTGCATGCACTTGGCGTTGCGAATGAAAAGATTCCGTGTTATATATTGTGAAATGTGCCGTACATTTTTCTTGGTGTATTTTCTGTTTTTAGATACGTAAAATACGATTTAGGATTAAATGACCTCAGATGAAGAAAAAAAAAAAAAAAAACCGAGAATGGGGGGAAAAAATGCAGAAGCTAAATAAGTGAAATAAAATGGATCTGATATTCTTCAACTGTTATCGAAAATTGAACAAAGTTAATGTCTTTAACATTGAACAAAAATTTAACTTTTCCTTTAAATAAATACTGCTGTTGAAACATTTTCTTTAATATACTTTCATCCTCCCCCCCTCCTCCCATTTCTTTTCTTCTTTTATCTTTTCAGTTCTCGCTTCTTTTACAGGTTACACACAGTTTTAGCTGTTAAAAGATTGTTCCAATATTGATAATTAATTGGAAGAAGAGAAACTGTTAAGCGAAAGTTGCATCAAGCCCAATGCTGCAAGCTTGATGCTACTGGTGACCATGAATTTAAAAGCCAATACAAAACTCATTTTTCTTTGCTTATAGGAGCTTTTTAGCAATATAACTGTTAAATTTGACGCAAATTAGTTTGGACCTCAGGGAAGGGTGCTCTTTGAATACTGTTTCCTTTTTCAAAAATTTTGTTACGCGTATTTATCATCAGTCTTTTTGTCTTTGTGTGAAACGCTACCTATTTTTCACGATAGGGCTGCTTGTTCTAACTCATATTTCAATATGAACAAACCTAAACAGGTTATTTAAATCTCGTGAACCAAATAACATGACAAAGTGATAAACGGCCCAGGTAGCACAAAAAACGTTTAAACGTTTTATAACATTTTTAATCCGTTGTCACATCGTTAATAACCATTTTACAACCTTTAAAAAACGAAGTGTGCTACTTGGGGGGGGGGAGCTGGTGAGCACTAGCAAGCACCATGCATTACAGCTCAACACTTATGCTTTAAAACAATAACCTCATCAGAGAAGGGTTAAACTAGGGATAACGAGCGAAAAATATTGTTACACTAGCTGCGGGCCCGCCGGTGCACGGGCTTTAAAATGCTAAGGAAAGTTTAAACCAACTACTCGCCGCCAATGCGGATCGCCTTTAAAGTATTGAGGGAAATTTAAGCAATGCGACTCGCCCTTACAGTGACGATTATAGTTTCACCAAACAACTTGTCGCCGAGGCGGCGTTCCCTTACAGTGACGATTATAGTTTCACCTAACTACTCATCGCCGAGGCCGCTCGCCTTTTAAGTAGGGAGGAAAGTTTTAGCGAGGACATTTTCGACAAGCTACTCCCCGCTCAAGCGGCTAGCTAAAAGGCTTTCCTGCATCAAAAAATCAATCGAATTCTTTGCACATGTTTCCTCTATAATATAAACGATGTCAAGTAGTGCATACTTAACACTCTCCCAAAATGACAAATAAAATTCCTTACCAAAACAATTATTTCCAAACCGCTTTCTTCCTGTAAATTAATTGCAAAATTATAAACGAAAAATTTGTTTTAATATCTGGATCGCAGATAAAAAATGTCCCTGCAAAAACATCAATTAGAATTTTGATTGAAAATCATTTTAAAAATGGTAACAGAGGAAAATAAAAGTATAACTAAAAACAATGGTTAGAACTTAATTGTAACACGTATTTGCAACGGGAAGAAATAAAAGTCTTGGAATTTTAAAAGTGCAAAAAATTCAATTAACGTTTTAGTTACTATCTCAGCTAATTAAAGTCGCACAATTACGCGGTTGCTCTGTTATTGTTTTCCTTGGAAAATTTCGAATCCTCGAATGGTACCTCCTTCGATTCTCTACTCTCAGCGGTTTTTGAGGAGTTCAAGCTTCAGACGGACAGACAGACAGACGTGAAACATATTTTAATAGTATTAATATCTTGACGTTTTGTCAGTATTACATAAATTTTACATTTTATATACTTCGCTCACGTAAATAAATTGCAAATAAACAAATGAATAAAGCAAAACTTTTACTCCTTAAGTACTGAATATACCCACACGTGTAGTGATAGCTTGCATAGTTTCCTAATTAAAGATATGCTTAAACAGATTTAATTTGCTTCTCCCTATCGTTCACCTTTAGTTCAGCGGAAGTAACAGAAACTATCCCTAACTACTACTCTCATGGCTTCAGTTCACGATTTCACACGTTTAAAGATCAAAGCAAAAGGTTCGGAAATGAATTTCGCTCATGAAGCCTCATTCGATTTCCGAAAAATGCAGAATGTCTGCTCGGCCATTCCGCTATTAACCGAGACGGCGAATCGGAACGAAATTGGCGTTGGAATATTCGCGAAATGAATATGAGTAGGGAGACGGTTGAATGAATAACAGTTTGCTTTCAGATGTTAATGAAAGCAATTTCCATTCAGAAATAGACAGGGAAATTAGAAGCTTCACCATTTCCAATTCACTTTACGATCGAGTTACGCCAAGTTTCGCGAAACTTGGGGCCGTCGGTTATGAATATTGGTTGGAATTAGTTGCGTTTTATTTGAAACGAAATTGATGATTATTATTTTCAACTTTGTTGCACTGGTAATATGCTAGAGTATTTTCAAAAATATATTTTTTTTTTCAACTTGGAAAAGGTTAACTGTTGTCGATTGCTTTGTAAAATTGCAAATCTTTTTGATTCCATGAGTATGTCTCATAGATTTCTCGTAAATGTCGTGAAATGCATTAGCTTTTTTATTTCTAGCAGAAGCTCTTGAACAAAACTCATTGACTCGAAACGCATTAGCTTAGTACTGCTGTGAAACATACCACTCCCAACATTAGATGAAACACTTAAAAACCTATCGTGTTTATGAAAAATAATGCTGAATATTTTTCTTAAACGCAGGTCTAAATAAGGCCCCTATATAAAGAGAGCTGACCTATACGACATTTTGATTCCAAGAAGAGGCGTGCTGTTCCACTGGCATATGTACGAAACCCGTGTTAAAAAAAATTGGTGCCTAGACTTCAAATTGATGACCTGATTGAAGTTTAACTGTTCCAACTAATAAAATGAGGATGTTTCATTCATTTAAATTGCAGATAAGCAACAAGGATGAAAATTGTTTTATTTACTGGAAATATCTCCTCATAAGCTAGCATTTAATTCGAGAATTCAGTTATCTTTACTAGATTTATTCAATGTGGTGTATTTTGACGACATAGATACCATTTATTAAAATAACGAATTTCCAAATTCTTTAAACGAGGTTGGATCCATAAGCCGTCTTGGAACCAAAATGTCGGAGAGGTCGGCCTACCCTCTAAAGGGGTTCTAGGTCTAAATGCCATGTTAAATCGATTTACACTGAATAATATGAAATAAATTATTTGTTATTAAAAAACGAAATTGTCACTAAAATGCGAATTATCCAGACAGCCGGGCAATTTCCCCCCCTCCATCGAAAAATACCACGATAAATAGATTTTCATTATGCTTTCAAAGCAGCACTCATAACTTATTCACAACGAAATGACGACACATTCTGCAATCAATGCAAACCCTTTTTATAACTTCTCGTATTTAAGCAGTAGACATTTCTGGAAACATGTACTAGAATATGTGAGGCTCAAAAACTCGCATAATGTTGCTAAGCCTGGAGATATTATGTAATTTATCGCCAACTTTGGCACTGAAAATAAATCACCAAATATGCTGCCACACACACACACACACACACAACTTGTCGATCCCTCTTTTATTTTCACGCAACGCTTTTATTGTTAAAATTCACAGAAGGCTTGTTAGTTTACTTACATTTAAGGTATAAACTAACGTTATTTTGAATGAAAATAAACATAATGAACGCCGAAAGCAAGATTGAAAAAAGATAATCATGTAAAAACACATAAATAATATTTACAAAAATATAGAATAGTATCTATGAAGAAGTATCAAATTTGAAAAAAAAGATAATTTTTGAAAGTCCAATTGATTGAGCTAGTTTTAATACGAAACGACTAAATTTGTCTTCTAATAATACTTTTGCAAAATAAAAAAAAGACCTAACGACTGTTGAATGTATGCAAATTAAAAATATGCAAACATTTAAATAAAAAACGTTTTAAAAATTGCAGACCAAGAACATTAGGAAGTGCATTTCTCAAATATATCAATACGCAGCTCTTAATTGACAGGATTGATAAAATATAATTTAATGCTTCAAATTATTTCAGCCGTGAAGGAAACAGTGATTAAATTGATAAATTTTCTGGCATAAAAAACCTTACGATAAAAGTAACTTTAACGAAAAATAAATTCATTAGTCAAACCATTGAAAAAAAAAAAGAAGTTAACTAAAAAAAGCCCTTCTGTTTCATATCAGAAATGAATTATTGTCAGCTTCACGAAATTAATGCACTTACGCTACAAGTTGTTTACGTCCGAGTAAATTAAAAAGACATTTTTATGTTGTTCAGAGCAGATATTAGAATGTCTCTGTAGAAAAATAAATTTCCACAAGTACCATAACACTTGTTTCTTTTTTTTCCTCTCTTTCGACAATTAATTCGTTTTATTTTTAGCTTGCAGGCTCTTTTTGCATCAGTTTTTTTTTCTTTGACACAACGACAAAAGCCATCAGCATAGGGTGGCTTCATTTGCTTCCGGGATCGATTTTCTTCATAATGCTTGGCTTCATCATGAAAAGGAAAGCAATTATGATTTATCATGTCTTAGCTAATGATGCAAACAAGAGTTACTTAAAAATTCAAATTGATAGTTTTTTTTTCAAATTTGCTACATTTTTTGCTGCTCATTTCTGGAATGTAGCGAGGTTCGTTTGGCATTTGTAATTTAAAATGCCAATCAACAAAGAAAAGCATGACCTCTCCATTAAAAGTGCTACGTTGTCCTATGGACCTTGGTAAATAATATGCATTCGGTTTTAGTTAAGTTTAAGTTACGTCGTGGTAACAGTTTCAACGTTAATTTTCTAATATTTTGTAGCAACTTTGCCATGACTGTTCCATAAATAAAGACATTGGAGATGTTTCCGTGAGCAACTTAGACGTTAAGGTTTGATTAAGATTTTTTTTTAAGGATCTAGTTCCACAGTAAAAAAAAAACTTTCATTTTAATTTTTTTTATCATTAAAACACTTTCTATATAAAACACTTGGCAAGTAAGTGTGCTTATTATAGTGAAATTGCTTTCGAAATATCTATCTTATTTTCTCAAAGGGCAAAAAAAAAAAAAATATTAAGGGGCATGAAGTAGAAAATATGGCACTTAAAGGGAATTATTTAGGAACCCGAATAACAAAAGAGAAATATCAATGCATAGCAATGCGGTTATGGAAAAAACCGTTCTTCATTAAAAGTTCAAACAAAATTCAAAATAGTTCAATACAAATATGTACTTAGTATAAATGTAACTTTTCATTCGCTGAAAGCGAATCGAGGGCTAGAATAATTTAGCAATTTATCGCTTTGATTCGAGAGATTGGGTTTAATGCAGACGTTGTAGTTTGCAATGAAAATCATTTAGTGAAATTATTTTCCATATTTATGAGCAATTTTAATTCAATACTCTGACAATAACTTTGCTCTGATTTATCAAGGGTTTTCTATAATTCACACACTAATTGATTTCAGTCGTCCTATACCTCATTTCCATTTCAAATACTCTTCAATGACTCGACAGATACATTGAGATTCAAAACCAGTTATAACTTACTAACGGTTTTCGCTCCAATAGGATCACTTTTCAATAAGAGTTCTCATAACGTATTTGTATAGATTTTGTTCTGTGTGATATTTCTGTTGTTAGTTCTATTATGAATTTGACATTGAAAATATTTGAATTGAAAACATGAATTGATTATGCAAAGAATAATAAAAAGTTGAAAATATTAGACAACCGTAAAATAAAAATTGTTTCATTCTTTTTTTTCAACTTGCATTAAACTACTATTGTGTTCCCGTGCAAAAAGTTACATTTGATGCGTATTAATTTTACAAAAGATTTTGAATCGAGAATTTGAATGGATATAGTTATATGTAGGGGAACGTGAGGCAAAGTGAAATAGCGGCCAATACAAAATAACTGCCAAAAAATGAAAAATATTTTTTTAACGCAAGTTGCATACAAAATATATTACTCAATCTTTATTTACAATAGTTTTCAGAACGAATTTCCGATGCGTTCATTTTGAAATAGGTAAGCTATCTTAACTATTTCACTTTGCCCCACATTCCCCTACTATTTCTATCATTAATGCTATATAATATTGACATTGACGACATAATTCAACACAGAATTGCGAGTTGATTGTTTTTAGAATAGTAAATTCAGTCGCAAGCATTAGAAGACACTTAAAAAATTAAATGAAAACCCTCTTTCTTTTAACCCTTTAAGTGGTTTGCCCGTACGGTGTACGTGCTACCCGAAATTGGCCTCATCTGGTTTGCCCGCACGGCGTACGGGCATCGATATTTTCAGATTTCCTTTTCTGGTTTTCCCGAACTGTTCGGAAAATTGTAAGCCTCAAAATTCACAGTAAGTGTGAGAGAAATTTTTGCATAATTTGTAAACCATTCATTACTGCATGCAGAATGTACTTGAAAAAAATTATTGCAAATATTTCGGGATTTTGTGACCAAAATTGTAAAATAAAAAATATTGTAAAAGTATTGAAAACGAAAAAAAATTTTTTAAATTCTTTATATTCTTATTCTGTTAAGTATAGTACTTAACTATATGCAATAAAAAAATATGCCTTTTTTGGAAGCATTTCTGGTAAAATAATTGACCGTTTAAAGGGTTAATGTCAAAAAATAGCTTTGTGCTTCAGTGACACTGACAAATGGTAACTTTACAACGTATAAAGGGTGTCCCAGTTAAGTGTTACAGAACTTTTAGGAGGGGTTAGGTGTATCCTAAACTGCAAAAAAAGAGAAACTGTTGTTTTTGAGTTACTCCAGGTAGCACAAATAACCTTTAAACGTTTTATAAACGTTTTTAAGCGGTTGTTACAACGTTAATAACCATTTTACAACCTTTAAAAAACGAAGTGTGCTACTTGCAAGGGCGGATACAAGGGAGGGGCGATGGGGGCGATCGCCCCTCCCTTGAGGGACTCTTCTCCAGCAGTTTTTAGATTTTGAAGTTAAACCAGGCAATCTTTGATGATATTAAGGGAAAGGGTGCGGAGATTCGGGTCTCTGATCTGGAAATCTTTCGAAATGGAAGACCGCAACATTTGTAATCAACATGTTTTAACAAGGATGCATGGCGAAAAAAATGGGCAGGTGAGAAAAAAAAATCAATCGCCCCTCCCTTGGAACATTTCTGGATCCGCCCTTGGCTACTTGGGACTGATACAGAGGTCAGTTTAAAACTGCATAAGCATAGTATTAAACTGTAAAACTAACAATTTTACATTTTTTACTGTTAAATTACTATACAATTAGCTGTATTATACTGTAAAACCACGTGTTTTTTACAGTGCAAGGGCACCCTGCAGTTACTCTCAGTGGAGTGCTAAACACATTGCGCAGAATTTGATGTCTAAATTTTTTAAAAGAAAGAGAAGGATCCAAATTGAAACAATGTTTTCCTTCACCCCAGTTGCCCATATGCTTTTATATGCTATTAAATATATTTTTAAGTAGTAATATGATACAACTGAGCATGAGTATAAAAACTATCGAAAGTTCAAATGCATTTAAATTAATGGAATCCCGATGCTTGCAGATATGCACAAATAATCGAATTTACGGACTCGTAATAGGGATATTAACAGGAACATGATAATTAACATTAGTTGCAAAAATGTTTTGTTTTGTACGTGTGTAATCAAAGTGCAAATCAATATTAGCCTTTGTAGCAGAAATATCTGATTTTTTATACTTTCCTTTAGGATATAAAGCAGCTGACACAAATCACCTCTGCATTAGATGCTTTCTATTTGCAAATGCGTTCGGCATTGATTTTTACCGATTTAGTACCTCGCTCGCATTTCGACTAATAACATCATTAAGTATTTAATAACAGCCTCTCGCAGAGATATTTGGCGCGCTACATCGTTTGCTGAAGCCTTTTTATTGAAGAGCGCCTTCCAAAGTGACATTAATATCTTCTAGAGGAAAGGCATTGATTGAAAGGGATGGCTGTTTTATGGCACGAAATAATTTTATGGTCCGTCTAGAAAATATCAGTATAGAATTTGTGTCAGCATATGTTCTTTTAGATGCTTGCCCTAGAAATGGTGTTTAGTTGATCTTCTAAAAGAGAAAAAATAAAAAGTTAGGCTAAACAATTATTGGATTTAATGAAAGAATTGATATATGGGTCATTTTCAAAATTTGCTTACATTTGCTGTTCAGAGGTTAAAAAGACGATTTTGAAGCATAAATTACATTTTAAATTCAATGCGAACAATTTTTTTTGCAAGAAATGCCCCCAAAAAAATTCTACCACTCAACAAATTATTGTAATTTATTTACTTATTTTTATATAAATTTTTGAAAATAAGAATCAAGGCAAAAACGCTTGTCCATTTCCAATTTTCACAAGTTCAACTATTTTTTCCTATACTTAATTGTATCAAAATGTATATACAACAAATTATTTTTGTACATTGACTATTAGTGTATGATATTCACAATAAATATTGACAATAGTATATTTTTTTTCGTAAGAAATGTATGAATATATTTTGTCCGGTAGTTCTTGTCAACTCCGTTACCCGTTACCCTTAAGATTATTTTAGCTACAAAAGGTTTTTATTGCTGTCAAAAGACGGTAACACGTATTCAGTTAACTTAACAAACTAGTGAGTTAACTATTTCGTACCATTTTGTTTTTCTGAGTTGAGAAGTATTGCTGTGGCGTTTCGCACAAGATTTCTTTCAAATGCGTATTTTTATTCTTTGTCAAGTCTGTAACAAAGATTTTAGTATTAATTTTTACTTTTTCTCAACTTTTACCTCTAAATATTGTTTATTATACAACTCTAAGAAAATGCATATTTCTGTTCAATTTTTAAATTTGACAACCTAGCCATAATTTGAACATTTTGGTTGAAATGTCCGTTTGGTTGAAAAAGTCCGTTACTAGTCAAATCCGTTACCAAATATCAAGTCCGTTAACATACAGTTTTTTATCAATATTTTAATAATCATAAACACCGTTTTAAGCTTCAGGGACGAAAGTAATTTCAAATTAAGCTGGTTCTAGACGCTATGATATAGTTTAAAAGTGAGATTTCATATTGATGTTGTATGGTAACTTACAAAAATTTTCATTGCAACTTAAAGTTTTACAACAGCATTTGAATACTTAATTATGCATCAAAGTGTACAACCAATTACTTTTTCACACACCTAAAATATGTGACAAAACATCTATTAGTGATTCTAAAAGAAAACAGCAAGTTAAAAAAAATACTTAAAAATTCTAAAATGTGAAAATGACCCATAACTGAAAATAATATCTACTGTAGGAAATTCCCGCATAAAAGAGCTGGTTGCTCCATGGCGCAAATTTAGTATTCATATTTTAATTACTGGCTACGCTACTGCTTCCAAGGCATAAACCAAAATTTATTTTTTAAAAATAATTACTACTTTTTTACGAATTTAAACAATCAAAATTTAAATCAAAATTTACTTAAATTTTGTGACATAAAACATTTTTAATTCAAATTTGAATTTGAATTTTAAGTAAAGTTTAGGTATAAAGATCAACCAGTCAAGAAAACATACATGAAACGTTTATTGATTATACACATTACACACTCGAAAAGTGCGTTACGTGTGGTCATAAATACTTTGTCAAATTATTCAGGATTAAATTATGCGTGACCTTTTTTTTCTCCAGTGAATCGAAAATTTTCATCTTAAAAAATCCTAGGCAATTTAAAACAAAATGCATGGCTTTATCCAAGGCTATATTCCCTTACACACGCAAATATATAAACATACATATTTAGCTCTATATTTTCGAATGTTTCAAACTCGTAATTAACAAAGCCTATTTTTTCTAAACATTTATACCGGTAAACTTTTTATGGGACTCACTATACATAATTAATGCGAAGTTTGTCCTCAAATAAATTTACACCTTACTTCAGGAATTTTTAGGCAATTGCTTTTTAGAAATTTTTTTTAAATGCTCGATGCATTTCCATTTAGGGCCGTAACCGGTACTCTGATTCCAGATTCCGTTTTACTAATAGACCATTTTGGGAACAAGTACTATTCATAATTGGGAAACAGATGCCCCTCAGGGGAAGACGAGCCATTTATAAGCTACCGTTTCGGAAAACGAGATCAGAACAATAATGATGTGCATTACCAAAGGTAGGCAGTTACAGCTATGTCTATTAATATTATTTCACATATGTATCATTGTACCAATCATAGCTTTCATTAAAGATTGTATAGAACTTCACGTTTTTCATTAGTTGTTTATTAAAAGTCTATAAAATGTAAAATATAAAACAACAAACATAAGGCAGGAAGCTTTACGATCTGTGAATCTTGCATTTTTATTTGTGAATGTATTTTTTTATGTGAATAAACAGTCCCCTAGCTGTCGCTAACCCATAGTCTAACAGTTGAAGGTAATGTTTCGAAAAACCTATTAACACTACATAAATTTGGTAATTAATTTCAAAAATAGAATAATGGAACACAATTTTTCTTATGAAACAAGGTCTAATTGCGTATTTCTAAAACTTAATATTACCATGCAAGTTCTGTTCGGAGAGTTTTCAAACAGTCCCTTGCCACAAATTCAAAGCTGCAATATAAAATATCTGTTACTCTTACAAATGTTTTTTGGCATCTAGTTCAACATAATCAGCGTGAATTTGCCGAAATTGCTAAGAACGGTGTTAAAATACCACTATGTTTAGTTTTAGAGCCACATTTGTGATGAAAGTATGCATCTTGGTCGTTGCGAAAACTGTCCTCTGGTAAGTGATTTTATTAATGTTAATTAGTTTTATTATGAGACATGTTATTTGCTATGAGGGGGGACATGTTTTTTTTATTATGCTCACGATTTGTGTCTACATGTATGGGTAGTTTCGTAGCAAATTATATTCCAATAGTTTTGCAAATATTACGCAACTAAGTAAAAATACATAGTCCCCTGGCATAATCCCTGTCTATAGTTATACAAGTCAGGGGACTTACCCCCTATCATGATTTATCAGAAAAACACAAACTTCAATTGGCCCTCTTTCGAACCAAAGTAATAGATTCATTTCCTGAGCAATATTATTATAATTATGCGAACATTTGAAAGACGCTTGCCCGGACAGATTTTGTATGAAAAATGACGAGTTTACAGAGAATCGACCATATATATAATATCTTAAACTGAACTTCCATACGGAATACAAACTTAAAGCAGCCTCTTAACTGTCTCTAACTAGTGAGAAAAATAATGTCTCTGATGACACTGCAAACCAGCTATTTATTTAACTGGAAATTTAATGTATTTAAAATTTTCCTTTGGGGAACACTTAGTTAAAATATAACTAAATCGAAAAAAAGAAACTTAGTAATTATATTTTTTTAAACAGAATTTTCCTTCAAAGGGATTTTTTTTTTAATCATCAGCGGAATGTTGCCTTTGAAAAAAAAACTAACTCCTCTTGAAAGAAAAGCAACGAATTTCTTTTCAATGTGCTACTTACAGCCCCTCGAGTGAAAATAGAAGTCATTTTAAATTAAAATGAAGCAGTGTAAGACCAAAAAAATCGATGGGAATTTTCAGGAATATTTAACATTTTTAAACATTTGAGAAATGTAATTAACTCTAAGTCACTTCTCGAATGCCTAGAGAAAAGGTTTTTTTTTTTACTCTCGCCAGAAAGCTCCTGACATCCAGCAAATTTTCCCCTGCAGATAACTTACACAATAGCTTCATTGTAGAAGGTCATCATTTCATGCCCATATTATGACTAGGTATTTTTGTCATCACACATTTTTCAAATATATAATGTAGAAACTTTTGTTTTACATGATGATAAATATATTTTACTAATTAAAAACCTCTTTGAGACGAAAATGGTAAAAAGTATGTTTTAGATTTATCAAAACATTGCCATATAAAAGGGAGAAATAAAATATTTAGTTAAAAAAATTAATAAAGCTTTACGCGTATTTTATTGATCTAGTATGCACGTAAAGAAAATGCATTACATTTAACTAGGTGACCCGTGCGGAATTCCGCAAAAAAAAAAAAAAAAAAAAAAAAACTCTAAACTTAAAATTTAATACGACAATTTTTATTGGCTTCATTTGCACAACATCGCCATCTACTGCCGTCGTTCTGACAACTTTTCAAAGAGATCAAAGACACGTTCACTTTTACAACTACTACAAAAGTGATACCCTATATTAAAATCAAATACCCAAGGCTACCACTAAACTAAATACTAACGTTATCGCAAAACTACCATAGTATTTTGAAACAATAAAAGTCACAATTAAGGTTTACCGAGCTAAGCCTTGGCTTGAAATGTCGCATTTAAAATTGATTTGAACAACAATGTAACGATTTTAACGTTTGAGCAAAAAATTTAACTTTTTCAAACTTCAATCGCTTATAAGTCGCTTAAACGTGGATTTTCGAGATTCTCGTTACGCGGCGCGAGCGGAGAAACGTTCTAAAGAACGCATTTTTTTTAAATCTTTCGAATGAAATCAAAATGGAGACGATACGACAATTATTTCGCTAGATAGAGTCAATTTTGTGCCCAAAAATTGAAGTTCGAATAAAAAACGATCCGACACTTTTTAGAGGGTGGGTCTAATTTTCGTCAATAGCCCGCGGGATAAGCTTCAAAATCATAAATTTTCTTGCAATTCGATAAAGAAATGAGCGAGTTTCGACCGGGTATAGGATAAAAGACAATATTAAAAGTTAACTAGGTGACCCGTGCGGAATTCCGCAAAAAAAAAAAAAAAAAAAAAAAAAAAAACCCTCTAAACTTAAAATTTAATACCACAATTTTTATTGGCTTCATTTGCACTACATCGCCATCTACTGCCGTCGTTCTGGCAACTTTTCAAAGAGATCAAAGACACGTTCATTTTTACAACTACTACAAAAGTGATACCCTATATTAAAATCAAATACCCAAGGCTACCACTAAACTAAATACTAACGTTATCGCAAATCTACCATAGTATTTTGAAACAATAAAAGTTACAATTAAGGTTTACCGAGATAAGCCTTGGCTTGAAATGTCGCATTTAAAATTGATTTGAACAACAATGTAACGATTTTGAGTTGAGCAAAAAATTTAACTTTTTCAAACTTCAATCGCTTATAAGTCGCTTAAACGTGGATTTTCGAGATTCTCGTTACGCGGCGCTAGCGGAGAAACGTTCTAAAGAACGCATTTTTTTTAATCTTTCGAATGAAATCAAAATGGAGACGATACGACAATTATTTCGCTAGATAGAGTCAATTTTGTGCCCAAAAATTGAAGTTCGAATAAAAAACGAACCGACACTTTTTAGAGGGTGGGTCTAATTTTCGTCAATAGCCCGCGGGATAAGCTTCAAAATCATAAATTTTCATGCAATTCGATAAAGAAATGAGCGAGTTTCGACCGGGTATAGGATTCGGCTTAGAGAAATAATATATGGAGATGTGCATTTATGTTCGATTAATTACGCATTTTTATTAATTGTCAAAAATACACTTCTGGTACGCATGATAAAATTGAGAATAAAACAAATGTATTACAACAGAATGTAAATGTTGACGTCATGGTTAGTGACACTACGGCATATTTTTTTATTTTTTTATAATTTAGTGCCAAAATGTGACGCATGATGTAACGTCTGTTTGGTGATGATCCAATAGAATTCAACTTTATACCATCTTTAGGTAGTCGTTCCTCTTCTCACTCCAGTCTTTTAATTTATTTGTTATTTTGAACAGCTTTTCGCTTTTTTTTTTAAATATAACAATTACAGATTCCAAAAGAAAAACTTTTTTTTTTAAATTATAACCTAATACCTTTCAATTTTTCTTTAATTTATAGCAGCGGTTCCCAACTTTTTTTGACTAGCGAACCCCTTCCAAAATCTGGACTAAGTTGATGAACCCCTTGTACAAAATTTTAAAATTTGTAAGCAACCTGCACTACACCCAATAAAGTGTGGGAGGATTTTTTTTTAGTTTGAGAAACAATTGCTTGCATCATGAACAAAAACAATAATTACAAAATATAGAAGTACAAAAATTGCTACGAGCTAACACTATCGTTAGAAAACTATTGCAAAACAAACTTAACAGAACAAATCCAGTGATATAATAATTCTTTGACGTTCAGTCAACTTTGAAAAAGAAAAAGTCTTAACGGGATAGTTAGGGAACAAAAAAGTTCAAAGTTTGACTTAAATATTAGCTTCAGTTTTACATTAGGTTCATGTTTCGGCATTTATCTCTGTGTTGAAAATCTTCTTCCCCATAGAAACGTTTGCCAAAGGAGTGCTAACATTTTAAATGTCTTTTTCGGACACAACAGTGAATTTATTTGTAGCACCGAATTAGAAAATAATCGAAATATTGTCTTGAAAAATACCTCTTAGAAAAAAATATCTCAAATTAATTGAACGATGTTTTTTTTTCCAGTAATATTATGAATAAAAACGGTTTAAATTAAGACTTCCAGTCAAACAAGCATTCCAAAGTTTTGCTATAACAAGATTTTCTTCCAGAACAACGTTTTTTAATACTTTTCGTGAACCCTCAGTGGTTCACGAACCACCGTTTAGGAACCAATAGTTTAAAGTAAAATATTTTACAATAAGTTATCACGAGAGAATAAAATTACTTCACTCTCTACCCTCAATACCCGGCACACCCTCATTTTTTTTCAAAATTAAACAGAACTTTTAAATTAAAAAAAAAGTGTCCACGTATTCCTTAATATCCAGTTTTTGACTGTATTAAGAAATTTTAAACGTTTTTACTATAAGTTACGCCGTGAATATATTGAATATGCTTTCATTGCTGCATTTATTACCTTAGTAAAATGCCTTTTATGTAATCGCTGTTTAATGTATTCGGTTCTTAGAACTAGCTTTAAATGATAAAGGCTTCCACGAAAGGGTAATCTATGAACCTTCGTTTGAATCTAGAAAGTGGAGAAAATTGTGTTTGCTAACATTTATTGTACTTTCTCGTCACGTTCCCCGGCAAATCTCTAAAACAATAAACCTTTAACGGTAGAAAGAACTATAGAAACTTTCTTTGCAATCGATAATGGCCTACAAGAAGGAACAAAAGTTTGCAAGGTGCTATTGAAACAAGTAAGCGGCGCATACTAAAATAAGTCCTCGAAACCTTCTCTACTCAATAACCTTCAAATATTTAAAGAGAGCCTGAGAGTGTAATGAAACGCTGTCAAACTCATCAAAGATGAATAAAATACTACATCGCGATCATCGTTTATTTTGTCGGGAATTATTGATGCAGAGAATTTCTGTTATAAATGATGGAACTGGAAAACAGCGATTTGTTTGTCTTAGATTTGTGACTTGCTTTTGACCAACTTATGGTCTCCTCAGTCCAAAATTTACCTATGTTTTAACCCTTTATGTCCTGACGGATCTCAGAAGTCCCGCTTATATTAATTTCTTATTATGAATCCTAAATAGCTGGAATCATGATGGTACTTAGCCCATTAATACCTGACATTTTTCCCCCGAAGATATTTCGTATACTGGTTGAAAAACAGTGTTACAAACTGATTTATTTCGTGCAATGCATTGGTTCAATTTTGCATTCACATATGTAATCAATGTTCGGGTCAGATGCAATACTTAAAATATAAATTCTGCATACTGTATAACCGCTCAGTAGCTTAGCCAACTTAGCGCATAACTCCTAGGTTGAGATTGCGGCTTCGAATTTACACAAGTACACTATTAAAACTACATTTTGCATGTGGCACTTTTAGGATGAAAAGTTGTAGCACGAGCGGCACACCTTGAAGGGTCTCAGTTGACTACCTATGGCACAGCTATTTTGTATACTGGTTACAAACAGTGTTTAATGGACAGGAAAAATAATTAAAAAAAATATTATGGATTTTTTTTTTTTATTAGGAAAGAAAAATCGTCCTTTAAAAGTTACGATAGACCCAAGAGGGTACATACTTTTCTCACTAAATTTTTTTTCTGCCTTCGATATAATATTTAAAAAGACATTTTATAAGAAGAAATAAAATCAGCAATTAACATAAACTGGGAAGCTGGGAATAACTTTGAAAACTTTTTTTCTTGAGATTGTGAACGATGTGATTTTTGATAAAGATCTTATTAAAACTGCTACAGAACACACTTTACAATGGTTACGTGCTGCAATCTGTTAATAACGAATTGAAACAATACCAAGGCACTCATTGAACACTATTATTTGGTTGAAGTGCTCATTTGGGGAAATTCAGACCCTTTTTTGGACCGTCCCTAAAAAGGGACGCCAGGCATTAATGGGTTAAAAGTACCTTTCCTTGTACTTTTTTAGAGAGGTGGAAAGATGGTACCTGCGAACCCTACTGATTGTCAAAATTTGTATACTCGGTATATACGTTGTTTGATGTATTTTTAACTAAAAAAAACGAAAAAATATTTAAAAATTCATTGCTAAATGAATTTGGGACATAAAGGGTTAATGTATCATGCAGAGTTTTTTTTAAGCTACATAGTGCTTAAAACGACCAATTTGCGAAATGTAGGTCATTTTTGAAAAATATAAGACAAAAGTAAATTTTTTTAGCTAATCGAAAACTACATGCAGTGAACATACGAAGCCTGAAAAATTTACATTATTGTTTACAAACAAAATATTGGAAAAATAAATATAACAAAGGTAGCTTCACATGAATGCATACATATTTGCGAAGTTATAAATGAATGATTTAAGTGAAATAAAGAAATGAAATAATTTATTAAGCATTAGGTTTTTGGCATTTAATTAGGCATAAGTTAACTTTCACTAAAAATGATAAATCTAAGAAAGTCTGATGAAAGCTTTCTTTCTTTTTTTTTTTGGCTGATGTATAACCTTTTAAACGATTTCTCTGAAAGCTTGCGGATAGTTCTCGTGTAACCTTACATGCTAATTAATGAAATATCACAATATATTAACATTACTATGGTATAATGCTCCCAATACAATGCGTAACACTGCACCATTTTTATCAGTTAAATTACCCCAGAACATTGGAGGTAATAATGCCGGCATCGCTTCCATGGAGTAAGAGCTCGCCAAATCTTTTACATTGTACAATATTACATATTTGATGTACTTCAAACAGAAAACTTATTAGTTGAATAAATTTACTGTAGTTAGACTAATTTCAATTCAGCAGTCAGTGCAGTTTCAGTTTCTATGTATTTTTGAGGGAGTTTATAAGACCAAAAAAATAAAACATTCGATTGAAAATGAGACAATATTTTAAGCGAAAATATCATCGTAAGGTGTAAAATGAAAATTTCATTTAAAAACCCATATATATCAATCTGAAACGTCTGATTAAATATTCATATCAGCTTATAGATTGTTCGAAAAAAATCTCAAGATCCAGTTGCAAAAACTCTTTGTCACAAAGAGTTCTATTTGATATGACGTAAAGAGAAGTACGATATAGTAATCGTTTTTAAAAAGGCGAGAATCTAAAACATATAAATGCGTTTCTAATATTTCATTTGCATTTTGAGCGACATGGATTTCTCCTTCACACGCTAAAACGTAATAAAATAAGACAAAATAAACGTCAAGTCATAATCCTAAAAAATGTGCATTGTCAAAAAGAGCAATTGAGTTTTTATTTACGATTCCAAGAAACGAATAAGAACTGCACTTATACAGTATTAGATTCCAGGACAATTTGTTCTTGATAAGCTTAATTTCAATCTTTCAAACTCCGAAAGCGACATTTGCACGGCAAACAAAAGTACCATTGTGATTGTCGTGTTCTAAATAAAACAGCATTTTCGTTCCCTCTCGTGCATCCATTTTGCCTGGAAAAAGTGGAATACATTTCAGTTTTATGCACTCTTCTCCTCTATTATGCATAAAGAACTCTTTTATTTGAAATTCTGACTCCTCTTCGTTGCATTACAGGGAATTTTTAATGCATTTCACTCTTTTTCTTTTTTTGTTTTTATGAAACATTCTCCGAACTATAGCTTAAGCATAGCAATGTGTTGTTTGTTTCTGTTATTTATCAGTAATGGTTTTGTGAGTTGGGAACTAAAAGGTATTGCTCAAATTAATTGAGCTCAGTTTTTTTCTCTCCCAAAAGGAAAATAAGCGCTCACGGAGAATACTTCGAAACATATAGGATCCATTGGAATAAAAAGGAAACAATGTTTCAATGTTTCAACTTTAGATTTTTCCCTTTGTTTTTGATGAACCTGGAGAAAAATTTTTTGGGGTACTGTGTTCATGAAAACACGTTCTAAGAAAAGAGTACGAAAAGTTACTGTTTTCATTCACATCAGAAAGGGTGTTAATAGCGCAAGCGGAGAAATCGACATAAAAATCAGTTGGGAAAATAAAATTCATTATTAAATGCTTTGGAATTCAAATAAATGCTTTGGTGGTCAAATTTTCTAGTCGCAAAAGCAGCACAAAGAGGGAAAATTTAAAATCCTTTAAAAAAATCCTTATCCTGAAATCAATGACAAGTATTTTAATCGTTAACAAATAGAAACTGGAAACAGATTAAATATTTTTAATCATTGAGTGTTCTTTGCTCGTCAACCAACAGTGACATCGGTTTCTAAGCGCGTAAGTTTAAGGCTCAGCCGCATTTGCTAAAATACGTTATAATTTGAGTTCTACATAACATAGAACTTCCAAACACATTTTATCAGATGCAGAAAAATTTGGTCTTTCATTTGGTACCACGGTTTAAAATTGTCAAGTATGTTTTCACTTTAAAAACCGCAAAAAAAGTTTTAAGGATTTTTAATTAATATCTTCGTTAATTAATGTTATCCGAAGACGCGGCCTAGCTAGGAACACTCTCGATCAACTGTCCTTTCAAACATTTATTATTATTATTATTATTATTATTTTTTTTTTGAAAATCAGTTCAACCATTTAGACGCTAGAGTCCTACAGACAAATACACAGATCGACAGATAACACAGACACGTCAAGCTTATATTTCCTTGTTACGTCGTGGGTTAAAATAAACGCAAGTTTACAAAAAAAAAAAGAAAGAAAGAAACATACACTAGGTGGCCAAAAGTATCCGGACACTTTCGAAAATTCACATTTTTACATATAGCTCGAAAAATAAGTGATCAATTGTTCTTTAACTTTAGTCATACAAAATATAGGCTTCACCGAACATTTCCAAGTTGAAATTAAATTACCCTTGCATTTGGGGGACGACAAGAAGGGGGGTTGAAAGTAAAACCGCTTTTTGACCATAACTCTTCGAAAATAGCTCGGAATAAGCTATAAATTTCAGTAATTAATTAGCATACTATGTATAATTACTGTACAAATTTTATGAACGTACCACTCTTACTTCCGAAGATATGAAACATTTTTTTAAAAATGGCAATTTTATTTGAAGGGTTTTTGCTCATAACACGCAGAGTTTTTGTTCAAACCTTATCAAAACTTCAGGAAAAATGAAAAAATACAATAGAAAGAACATACTAAAACGGTAAATAAAAATATTAAAAATCCGATGAGATATGAACGTTAAAAGGAAATAATTTTTCACGGCGCATGCGCGAACGACAGAAATTTATAACTACAAAAATATTGTAGCCTGGTTTATACTGCATCTTATAAAAAAAGTTTCAGTTGAATATCGTAAAAATTGAAAAAGATATCAGCGATCGAGTGAGCTGTAATTCATTCATTCGCAGACAATACATAAATGGCAAGGGGTTCTCCACAAATAGTGTGGTAACAATTGAGCATTTTCTTCAATGTTAAATTGTATACAGTTTGAAAATTTATATTCGGCATAGAAGTCACATTTCGCCTATTCGGCCAAAAAGACCTTATACGTAGGTGGCCAAAAGCATCCGGACACCCCCTGAAACGTTGGTTTTGAACGATGACGCAATAACCTTTAATTTAAAAATAGCTCTTTGTGGACAGACCCTCACTTTTTATGTATTGTCTGCAAATGAATGAAATGCAGCTCACTAGATCGCTGATATCTTTTTCAATTTTCATGATATTCAACTGAAACTTTTTTTATAAGATGAAGTATAAATCAGAGTACAATATTTTTGTAGTTACAAATTTCTGTCGTTTGCGCATGCGCCGTGAAAAAAATATTTCCTTTTAACGTTCATATCTCATCAGATTTTTAATATTTTTATTTACCGTTTTAGTATGTTCTTTCTCATGTATTTTGTCATTTTTCCTGAAGTTTTGATAAGGTTTGATCTAAAAATCTGCGTGTTATGAGCAAAAACCCTTCAAATAAAATTGCCATAAAAAATGTTTCTTATCTTCGGAAGTAAGAGTGGTACGTTCATAAAAATTTGTACAGTAATTATACATAGTATGCTAATTAATTACTGAAATTTATGGCTTATTCCGAGCTATTTTCGAAGAGTTATGGTCATAAAGCGGTTTTACTTTCAACCCCCTTTCTTGTCGTCCCCCAAATGCAAGGGTAATTTTATTTCAACTTGGAAATGTTCGGTGAAGCCTATATTTTGTATGACTAAAGTTAAAGAACAATTGATCACTTATTTTTCGAGCTATATGTAAAAATGTGAATTTTTGAAAGTGTCCGGATACTTTTGGCCACCTAGTGTATATAGTTAAGTGAATAAAGTCACTCATTAACAGAGAATTATTTGAACAAGATTCCTGGTTTGCCGAGTAATTTTTACTCCAAAAGGCAAGATTTTTCAGAAATTTTAGTTTTTTTTTCTTTTTGTCCTTAATAAGCGTAGCATACATTAACATATGAAAACCCATACCCTGTGTTCCATAAACTACTAAGTTTTAATACTTTTTTTCAACTTCTTTTAAATTTCGTTATGAATTTTAGTGATGCAGGTAGATTTAATCAGCCTCATTAAAATAACGGCTTAATTACGGCGCCATCAACAGGTTTTTCTAGAACAAGTGTTTCAGATGTTAGTTTTGCTTGAAAAAGGGACAAAGCTTAATCATGAACGTGTTCGAATACTTGTTTGCTGCGACTAAAGCCACGGAAAAATGGCGAACATCGAAGTTAATTATAGATTACTGGTTTTCGAGAGCTTTTGCAGATTAACAATTTTAGCACGATTGCAAAAAAATGTTGCTTTACAAATGTTTATTTTTTACTGAGAACTCGTAATTAATTGAAACAATTCTGTTAAATTAACTCAATCGAATATTTATTTTATTTATTTATTAAGAGTCGAAATAACCGAATGTAGTCGAACGTAGATGTAAGAAAATGTCTGCAGAAACGTAAAAATCGATACACGTTGTAATGCCACAACCAAGTTATTTGCAAATTAGCTGTTATAAAATGTCAGGGGTGTATAACAAGTACGTTAGTAAAATATAAAAATTAAATATATGCAATAAAAAGTAAAATATAACTCTTAGCTTAAAATCAGATACTATTTATTGACATGCTCTCTCTGATATAGATTTTCTTCCTTTTAAAGAAAAGAAAAATTAAAAAGAAAACTTCTACCACAGAAAAGAAGTCGTTTTACAATCATTCGCTTTTAAAATTGAAGTTCCAGTTTAAACTCTGCAGAATTTTCAAAATAAGTCCCGTAGCTTTGCAGTTGTTAGCTGTTATTGTATGGCGAGCTGAAGAAAAATAACGGAATTTAATCTAACTCCCGGAAAATTTCAGACTGATTTTCGGCAAGTAGAAAGAATACAAAGATGAGTAGAAAAATCAAGCCAAACGGTTTTTTTACTATTTTATGGTTCTTACAAAAACTTTTCCAACTTTTAAGAGTTTAAAATTTTCGATAGTAAAAAATGATTAAATATCGAATGAACTAGGTAGATAATTTTACTTTAGAAGAATGGAAAATAATTTTAAATATAATTTTAAGAAAGTGTTTATTTTTCTTTTTCTCTTTTGAAAGTTTTCTTTTTTTATATATTTTGCTTCCTAGTTATACAGACAGCTTTTTGATATACACGTTACATCCTAAAACAAGCGCTCTTATTAAGAATTTTTGCAAAAAATGTTCTGAAATTCTAATACATGAATAGAGAATCATTCCTCTTTTTCACAATAAAATTCATCAAAGAATGTGAAATTATACTCTTAGACTTGGAGATAAATGCGTCGATAAATCAATCGGTAAGCTTTCTACATTATCGGCGAACTTTTCTAAAGCTCGAACATTTGTATCGAATAAATTTAGTCGAATGTCAAGTTCAGTCACATTACGCGAGAAAATGTCGGCCCTCCCCAGGCTTCGATTCCGTAAATGTCTCAATTAATAGGATTAAGGGCGATAATTTTTCACTGCTAAGCTGAATTTATTGACAGGTTGGCCCACTAGTGAAAGAGACTCGGGAATGTTGAAAAAACCAATATTTAGGCGAACGTGGATGTATTTGATGTAAGCGAGTGGGTAACTTAGGTAGGAGAACTATTCAATTTATTTCATAAATCGTCGAGCTTCTTAAGATTTGGTGTCCCATGTTAATAATGAAATTAATACGGAAAGAAAGGTATTTTTTAATTATCATATTCTGACACTAGAACTGCTACATTATTTATTTTTAAAGTTAAATATAACAAAATAGTCCGAATATATTGAAAAAAAATTACAAAAATAATTTTTAATTCCAAAAACATGTTTCACTATATTTTTTTCGCTACACCTTTAAATTTTATCATTATTACATTATTGTATGATTTACTGGTTAGAAATTTGCTGCAGGGATTAAAGATAATAAGCCATAATAAGCTCGCACTTACTCATAAAACTTACTCATAAAACTCATAGATCTACTAAGTAAAACCTGTGCAGAAAATGTACAGATTTTTTTAAAAAAAATTTGACGATTTCATATTATTAAAAAATCTGGTATGGACCCCACACTACTTCCTTTTACGTGTAAATTTCTTAGTAGTTGCCTTAAGTGTTAAAAAAAGTGCTTGGAGTGAGCAAGGTAACAATTCAAATATTTACTCCCCTAATCTGCCACGAAACAATGCAAAAAATATTTTGCAATGGTTAATTTTCTAAATATTGCTGATTTTAATATCATTCAGTGAATTTTTCGCAAAATATCGCCAATAGCGCCAAGTTGAACCCAAATTCGAAAAATATTTTTTTCGCCAAATTTGTCGCCAACTTGGCGACATAACGCCAAGTTGGCGTCAAACGGCGACCAAAAGCTTGGCGACATATCGCCAAGTGGTCGCGCCAATTCATATCACTTGAGTCTGCATTGAAATTAACACTGATTTACCCCAAAAAAGGGGTAAAACACCCCCTTGGGAACATTCAAATGCAACCACAAGGGGAGGTGCACAACTAGACCATCCTCAGAGCCTACATACCAAGCTAGAAGCTTCTACGGCATATAGTTTTTGAGTTATGCGACCCACATACGCACACACGTACATACAGACGTCACGAGAAAACTCGTCGTAATTAACTCGGGGGTGGTTGAAAAAAATTTTTCGGCTGCTTATATGTTGCTAGGTACATATACACGTGCTGACAGGTCAAAAAAACTAAGGAATTTTCATTCGGGGGTGAGCAAAATCAAAATTTAGACTCAAATTTGAGTGATTTTTTTTCGCGATCACAATACTTCCTTTACTACGTAAAAGGAAGTAAAAACAATGTACGTAGATTATATCTATTTATGTATGTAAGTCAATATAACTGTTCCCGAACGCCAGTGAAATGACCATCGAACGAGATATCGATAAATTCGTAATTTTTTATTCCTTGTGTTCGACTAATTTACATAATTTTACGATTTTAATTAGCGGGCATAATCAATTATATCTATATATTATTATATAAGCCGTCTTTTTTTCTCCCACCGTTTTTTTCGAAATTTCGGATTCTGCTTCGCAAGTGGTGAATAATTTCTCCAATTAAACTGTGTTTGTTCAAGCTTTTAAATGAAAAAATTAGAAAATGGGTAAGTTTGGAGATTCTATTTTGTATTGTCGAAAGAATTTTATAAACTTAAATAAAGAAAATTAATTCAATGTTTGAAAGTAAAACCTTGCAAATATTATCGTCCAGAGCATAGTTGAATTTTGTATGAAGTGTTGTTAAAATCTAACAAGGTTTTAGAATTACATTATAATAGAATTCATACAGCTGTGCATTCGATTCTATAGATAGTAGTTAGTTGGGGAGGCGGGAGGGGGGGTGGCAACAAAATGAACATAAATATATACATTTTTTTAAAATATATTACCAAGTTTAATATTTTGTTGAAGTATTAGCAACATTTTTCCTAATAATTCCTGAAAAAGTATTTGTCTTCTGATTTTCTTTTATTGTGAAATTTTTCTTCGAAGGAATTAGTATATACCACTCTTTTTCGAAGCATAAACATAAATGTTTCAGCGAATGAAATGAGATATGATGAATTTTTTTTTCTTCACATTTAGAATTTTCGTATGGATGACTGTTATTAATTGCCAAAAATTAATTTACTACCGCATTTTTTAAAATTAATAAAACTTAATTTCATTATCAATTTTAATTAATTAATTACATTTTAAGTTAAACATTATATATTAATAATTATTATAGTTTTAATTTAATTAGTGCTAATGTAACAAACAATTAATACTTCTGATTTATCTTTCGTGACCTTGGACCCCCCCCCCCTAAACAAAGTTCTGGATACGTGCTTGCCAAGGGACATAGGGTACAAGGCGAATAAGTGAGAGAGACGTATAAGTAAACAAGCTTATTTAAGGGACTAAAACGCAACATAGGTTCTAATGAGAGAATGAATAAGAATATTTTTATAGACAAGGGACATACAGGGTGGTTATAAATTAACAGGAGGTGTTTGGAGCCCTCTAGCTCGCGAACTACTGGGCGAAATATTGCCCAATTTCGTGAGCGTGCATATTATACCATAGGATTTTTGATTTCATGAATAAAAAAAATTGGTTTGAAAAATCACCACCAGGGGAAAATTTGGCGCTGTAAAAGTGTATTATTCTGATTATCGAAGAATTAATTGCTACTGACAAAAAATGCAGCCATTTTATTTGCAAAAATGACTTTTTTTGTCACAAATGTGATTCGATATGATCGCCATTGTAAAGTTGTAAGAACTGCATACGATGCACAACATTTTCTACGGCAGCTCGTAACATATCAGAATGGATTTCTTGATGAGAATGCTCCCAGTCCGTCATATTATACAGATGATCGCTAAACGCAACGCGTTTATGCACATTATTGTATTTCATTTGGTTAAATGGACCGCTATTTTGTTCGTGGGAAATTTTTTTTTTAAATAGAAAATTCTATGGCGATCATATTAAACCTCATTTGCAAAGAACAATCATTTTTGCTTGGCGAAATTGATTTATGCAGCATCTTTTCAAGTTTAATTCGCGATATTCAGTGTAAAACACTTTTACAGCGCCAAATTTCCCCCTAGTGGTGATTTTTCAAACTATTTTTTTTTATTCCAGAAATCAAAATCCCATGGTCTAATATGCACGCTCACGAAATTCGGCAATATTTCGGCGAGCTAGAGGGCTCCAAACACCTCCTGTTAATTTATAACCACCCTGTATTACTACGGTTTGGCAATTACTCTAACGTAACTACAATGATAAAGAGAAAACAAACATTGCAGCATACCTAATTGCAAACTGTTCCCTTTAAAACGTTCCATAATAGGTAATTGTCAATCTCCGAACTCTAGTTCATGCGGAAAAAATGCCTTCCGTGAGCAATAAAGGCAGAAGTTTAAAGAGGAAAGTGAATAAAAATGCTTATTTTTTAAAGAATATATATGAATCGTTTATTTCGAAAAGGTAACATCTCTATTTTGATGTCCTCTGTCTCTTTAGAAAATTAAACAGCGCACGGTTATATTTTTGAATGTCATAATCAATGGTTATTTGGTAAATTATTGCAGTAATTGTGTACTTAACTAAAGGCCTTTTTTCATTGATTATGACATTCAAAAATATAACCGTGCGCTGTTTAATTTTCTAAAGAGACAGAGGAGATCAAAATAGAGATGTTACCTTTTCGAAATAAACGATTCATATATATATATATATATATATATATTTTACGTTTTAGGAAAAATTCGGCGCATAAGGGAAATATTTATGTTTCAAGCGACGCAGAAACGAATGATACTATCATTATTTTGCTGTGAAATGTGCTGGGTCTATTTAAAATCGTCGTATAAGTGAAAAAGGCGCATAAATGGGGCGGTGTATAAGTGAGAGTTCACTGCATTTGTCTCCAGCTCGATTATTGGCTATTCCTGACTGAGGAGTCGAAAATAATTACGAAACCGCGATCTCGGGATGTCATGATCGAGCTGTGGGTGTATTTGCGAAGTAAAATCTGCTTTGGTACATATTCCTAAATATATTACCTAATCTGAATATTAAATTTAATCTTCCTTTTAACGTGAAAAGTTTTATTCCGCGATGATATGTATATATATAAACATACATATCACATCATGCACATGCTTCTCTAGAAACTACAACTCTAAAGCACCAAGCATGCCTCATCTTAAAATATTCTTTTCCGTATACGCCGTTGTGCCATTTTTACAAAAATGAGACAGTATACTTCGCATCCTCAAGAAAAGCATAAACGACGCAGCAGAGATACATTTTAAAATTCAGGCTTTGAAACTTTGCTATTCGTACTGAATAAATGATTACCTCACTCAGATGTGCTGCTTATCATGAGGAATTTTCGTCGAAGGCAGTTTAACTTGCGGCGGAGGTTCTCTGCTTCATACGTAATTATAATAAAAGTTGAAGCTGTCAGAAATTTAAATAAGGTATGGTAAAGCACTTTTAACCTTTAAGAACCGGGCGATACACATGTTGTACCATAAGTCTTTTTTTTTAGAGGACGTGGTTGAAATTTTCACTCGGATCCTTCGGATCCGGGAATTTTTTTCAAGGTTTCATACGTCTGGTACGACAGTTTGTACCTTCTCGTTTCAATGGAAAAGAAATCTGTGGTTCAACTGTAGTACTACATGGGTCGAAAGAAAAATTTCCAAAAAACGGCCCGGATCCAAAAGGTTAAAGCCCGGATTTTTATTGTGTCTTTTTTTATGCATCTTTTCAAAGTTCTGAGTCTGCAACTTTTATAAGGTGAAAAGATACATTTTGGCAGTAAATAACTTGTACCTTTGCATAAACTGCGAAAGACTAGTAACGCGCCGGCCCCCTTGACTAGTGGTCACTGGTCAGATAAGTTTGACTCGGGTGGCGTGGTCCTAGGTTCGAATCCCGGCTCAGGCATGGATGAACTTTCTCTCTTTTATGACCTTGTCCTATATCTGTGTGAATGTATGTTGTGGATGTCTGCCTGCCCTATAAACAGGTCTTATGACATGTGCGTTGGGAAAAATCGGACTTCCTCTTTAATGGTGCTCGTAATCACGGAAGCCGTATCAATTCTACCTTAACCCTTTAACGGGCACGAGTAATTTTCTTTAAAAGTTAACATGCCGGCCACCTCGTCTAGTGGTCAGCTACGTCTGACCGTGATGCGGTGGCCCCGGGTTCGAGTCCCGGCTGGGGCATGGGCGTACTTTCTCTCTCTCTCTCTCTCCTGTCATTGTCCTTTCTGCGTGTGTGAAAGTGAGTTATGAATGAATGCATACCCTATGAACGGGTCCTTATGGCATGTGTGTTGAGCTTAAATAGGTCTTCCACCTAAATGGTGCTCTTAAAAACGGAAGCCATATCTTTCCTGCCTTAAATCGAACAGATTTCATCTACTCGGGCTCGGATACCGGAGTGGTATTAGAAACAACAACAACAAAAGTTAACATTTTACACAATAATTAGAGAAATGAAGCTTATTTATGAGCCAAAAAAAGATTTTTTTCAATTTTGTTGTTGTGGCTATTGTTTTTAAGAAGGGTGGTAACATATGTATTAACTACAGGCCAAATGCACCCAATCACATTTTACATACTTATTCAATAGAAAAACTTACACATAATTTCATAATACAAATAATTTCACAAGTAAACGAGGATTTTCGTAAAGCTATTCATTATTGGTTATTTCAAAATTAAAAATATATTTATTACCTACGAAATGAGTTATAGAAACACTAAATCCAATGTAAATTGACAAAAAAAAAAAAAGACATTTTTAGTTTTGCTGATGGAACATTATGAAACATAGAGCAGCGTACAATGGAACATTACATGTGGAACATAAAACTTTTGTGCGTTTCCAATGCTATTTAAGTTCTAAGCGTGGTGGTAAAATATTTACCACCGCCTTAAAAAGGGCTAAACCGAGTAGATACATCTACTCTGTCTGAGATATCCGAGTGGCATCAGTAACAACAACAATAACAAGACTACTAAAGTTGAAAATTCCAATATTGAGCGTCCATCAGTGCAAATGACTAATATTTTTTAGGTACCTTCTGTATCAATGCACTTCTGTTGGCGACTTTTCTGCACTCAAAAGTAACTCTTTTCCGTGATTTCTGCAAGGATCCTTGATATTTGCTAGGATGGCCACGATGGAGTCGAAAATGTTTTCCTCTGAGTGCTAAGTTTAAGTACGGAAGCAAACATTCAGGAGGTAACGAGTTAGGACTGTAGGAAGACTTTTCACTGTAGGGTTTATTACCATACTTGCCAGAACTTTAGCTTTAACCGATTATTGCCTAATCTCCTCGCATTTGCGCATGCCTGAGGTCTCTTCTGATTTTCTCAAAATAGTGGGGAAATGCAAAGTAACATTCAACAGGAAGAAAGAAACGAAAGCACCGGCAAGTGCGTCTCCTTTACCTATCACCCCTTTCTCAAATGGAAGCGTTCGTGACTGCCAGGCTCGGAGTTCACAGACAGACAGCAGATGTGGCCCTAAAGAGCGCTCGGTTTTTTTTCTAGATCAGAAGACGAGCCAACCCCTGATCCAGTACACTCAGAGGTATTTATTCACTTAGAGGAACTTTCTGACCACGAACATTTTTAACGTTCGACAGCCACCATTAATGAAGACGGTGGATATTTGAACAGCTAGGATCGAACCCGGGACCCCGCGGTTACGAGTGTGACGCCTTACCGATCGAACGAACACGGCCTACTGTAGGGAGGCTAAGGCACCACGGGCACGTTGACTCGGACCAAACTCTCGGTACAAGTTTCGCGCAAACTGTTGACACACTGCAAAAATTGAGCAGTTGTTTTTACTGTATAATACTGGCAGTCGAAGTTCCAATTTTAAAACTGTAAAGTGCACAGCAATAAACTGTAAAACTAACTATTTTACAGTTTCTTACTGTAAAGTTAGCAGTTTAACAGTTCATCGCGTAAAATTTAGCTGTATTATACTGTAAAAACAACAGTGTAATACTGGCAGCTGAAGTTCCAATTTAAAGCTGTAAAATGCACTGTAATAAACTGTAAAATTAGTTATTTTAGGTTTGGAGGAAATTTACAATTTTAAGAAGGCATAAATAAGCAGGGATACTGCAGACACGTGTTTCGGAGATACAAGGAACGCCTTTTTCAATGCAAAAAAATTTAAACTTATGGATGCACAGACAGTTTTTTTTTTTTTTTTTGCATTGAAAAAGGCCTTGTAACGCCGAAACACTTGTCTACAGTATCCCTGCTTATTTGTGCCTTTTTAACGTTGTAATTTTCTCTACATCAATAGCACAAAGGTATTTGTAAACTTTATTTTAGGTTATTCTTGTAATATTAGCAATGTTTACGGTTTATTACTATAAAATTCGCTATATTATATTGTAAAAGCAACAATAATTTTTTACTGTGCAGATAGTAAGATTCTGCATACGATGCAGAAAAAAGGAACAATCGCAGTTTTTGGACTTACGCTAATCTAGCTCTGAAGACAAACTTAACTTTCAGATTCTCTAGACTCAAGAGCCCCATTCTTCTTTTGCAAGAAGCTAATTTCAGTTCTATTACAAAAGCTTTAACATTTCTACACCAGTTTCAAAGCCGCTGCATTTAGGATACTCTTGACTAATATATGTTAGAAGAAAGTACGACAATTTTCGGAGTCCATCGTGTGCCTGCATCATTTTATGACCCATGGTAGATTTTTCTAATTTCAAGAACTTAAACACGTTGTGTTTTCAGTTATTTCTACAATGTCTTGCACTTTGTGTTAATGATGAAATTGATTTTGATAGTTTTTGATCCCAAAACGATGGTACATTTTATAATAATACTGGAAAAATCAATATTTATGAAGTTTTACTATGTTACATTACCTTTGTTATACCTTATTATACTTGTTATACCCTTGCCGGATGATGCAATATTACAAATATTTCCATTCCGAAAAATATTTTGTTTTTTTAAAGGTTTTTTCTTGGTATTTTAACTGAGAGATTTAACCTTCAGATTACTTCACATGAAGGCTGAAGAAATGAATTTCAAAACCACATTTTCTTTCCTTGTCACGTTTCCGCAAAAAGTGCTCGAAGAAAACTAAATCCCAAAAAGTAAGAAAAGAAAAAAAACAAAGCTGCAACTAACTGGGAAATCGATAATTTTAAGAAAGAAACAAAAGAGGTAATAAAGATAAATAAGTGCAAACTGATTCTTTAAAAGTTTTTAAAACTTTCCCATTAATCATTAAAATAGTTTATATCGTATTACTTGAAATAGCTTTAGGTTTGCTGTTAACGAATATTTATTCGGATGGTTTCGTTATTCTGTTGTTTATATGGTGTTATGTAAGTGCAGATTCTGTTGTTTTTTAATTCTTTTACGAATTCAAACTGAAATAAATGAAGTTTCAAAACTTCATGTATTTTTGTGTCGATGCTCTAAAGCAAAAAACTCAATAATTCTTGCTACCAGAACATAGTTAGAAAATAGCAAATACGAAGTTTAGCAAATTATGAATTAAATTGAAGAAGTAAAATAATAATGCTAAGTAAAATATGGAAGATGACCGCCGCAGTTGCGATCGAAATGTATGGATTAAAGCCATTCAGACCACTGCACAGCAGCCCGGAATCCTTAACTAATATTTACACCGGCCCTGAAAGCCTTCATTCTTACAATGCTTTACTTGTTTTTTCTTTTTCAATAAAATAACTTTTAATTAAAAAACAATAGTTTAAAAAATATGTACCATTATGCAGTGGCATAACTAGCAAGAGTCACCAGGGGTGGCACCCCCCCCACACACACACACCACAACCCGCCTCCCCAAATTTATTTTTTTTTATCAGAC
>JAXGGA010011958.1:32500-40522 GCA_038373865.1 Uloborus plumipes | reverse complement strand
GTATATAGAAAGGAGTCACAGCTTGAGCGGAAATGTCGCTGGGGTATCCGATAGAAGACTGCTACACTTGTAGTCAGATTCAAATAATCAATACTGATAAATATATAAGAAATAGAATGGTTGCCTATAAACACTTGGTTATCGGCGAAGCGGGCTGAAGGGAGGCGGCCTGCCGCACGTATCTTGTTCTGAAGCTGTATAGATAGAATCTGGCGTGGAGAGTTACTATATAGGCTAGCCACATAGAAGCTGGTAAGTAGAACACGAGTAGAAAGTAGGAAGAAGCAATATACTAGGTTGTGTGGCGCGCGCGCTGTGCAAAATCAGGGGGTTGCTTGTGATCGCTGATTGGAAAAGGTATAGTAGGTACTGCATTTGATCACCCTACACCACGATCTTGAAACAGATAACTCTGAGAACAGATCGGGTTGCGTAATGACGTCGTTAGAACGCCTGTATTTGTACTAGAGCTTGGCTATAAAATTACCTTTAGAAATTAAGGTTCGCGCTCGTCTAGAACGTGAATATTAATGAATAAGTAATCACTATGCCTATTGGATAGAGAGTAGAACGAGGGGCGGACCTTACAGCAGGTAGGTGCAAATTACAGTGCATATTAAGGTCCGTAGAGATCATTGTCGTCATTAAATGGGGCAGATTCGACGACAAAGTTATCTCAATCAGGGGCAGTGCTGTTAGTGATTTCGATATATCACTGCTTGTATCACAGTATAGACAACTGAAGTTACCTATCAAATTAATCGTGTAACTTAATGAGGTAACGCACTAAATGAGTGTTTCGATGAGCCACATACAAATCAATGACAGTGACTTGGGAAACTCAATGCCCATCTAAGTACATAACATCATTGGGTTTCCACTCTCATGAACCTATATCAATACTCTCACCTGTGCGCTATTGTATTTCACATCTTATTACACTCCATACACCAAGCGTCCTAATTCCACACCGTAAACACTTTCTGCGTCAAATACTAACTCAACTACACATAACTACACTAACATTATACATTTCTTACCACACATACTCCTGTTTCTTTGTAACTTCCTTTACCATTAACCTGCTTGCGAACTGTAGCTAGCCCTAATAGAATGATTGACATGATGAATCTTGGTTTGCTATATGATAACTGCGTTCACTGTTGCATTCTCTGAAGTATGCAGAGTTACCAGCTCATGAAGGGACCTGCCACAGTGCTAGTGTGATTGCGAGGACGGTGGGAACGAGGCCGCCGTAGATAAAAGTTGGCCGACGAATGGATGTTGGGCGATTTCGACAGCGGACGAGCTCCCGACTCTACTGTAGGTGAAGGTCGTGCAGAAGCGACCGGATCCAGGCTATTGCCCGTTATGCTGCGTGGCTGTTACTAGGATGTTGTGTTGCCTTGATCAGGAGTAGCTGCATTAGAATGTCAGCTACGCACTGAATCGAGTGGAGCGGGCGCATCGTGTTACTAACCACCATCGCTGTGTAACTGCTTTGGTTCACGCGTTAGTAGTGGTTCTGTTGTTGCTGAGGGGTAGCGAAATATGCGGTGTGAGCTGGCGCCAGTGGTGATGTTTCCTTTTTTCCTGCCTATTATTTTCTTTACCATGCCCAATTGATGTGACTGATAATGCGCAAGGGTAGGTAGCAAGGGGCGTTAAGGAACAGCAGTAAGCTATCTATGAGTGAGAGGCGTGGAACCGCAATTGGCGTTGAACCATCCTAGCTCACACAAACAGTACGCCGTAGCCACGACATGCTTGTGATGAGGCGATCCTGACAAAGGCGCCTAGAGTACCGATACGGTAGCAACTAGTCTAGGTAGAGAGCTGCTTGACACGTGGCGGTTAGCTGGTGATTGTCGTATAGCGGCGGCTATGTGGCGGTGGGTTTGACTAGCTTTATGCCCGGGCTGATCGAATATGGGTTGCGGGTATTCGTACTGTGGTCCGTGGGGGAGGGTTGAGTACCTGTTGGGCACTCGCTGGATTCGGCCCAAGTGACTGGGATGAGCGCATGACCAAGTTGAATCTGTGATGGGTGTAGGATTAAGGAAGGAGTGCCCTTTGGGATCCGTGCAGCTGTTAAGGTTAAGTGGCCTTGGGGACCGAGGCCGCCCAGAGTGCGACTTCTACGGAATTGTGGGCCGATGTTCTCTTGTTGAGAGTGATTGGACCGCACATTGATCTGGGTTGACACCGCCGTACTGCGGGAATGGACTGTATTCGCGAAGGGTTTATTCCGAACCGACCCCCCAGGATTGGGCCTGGGATGAGTGAGCACGTGTTGACGGCCATACTTACGCTGACCCAAGTGGCTATCGTTGGCGAACCGTAGGAGGATTGCGGAGTCGTCAAGCAGGATGATTGATGGTTCTCGTAACAGTACTGTGGTATGGAGTGGCGGGGGTGGGTTAGTCTCGAACCCTTGGCGTAGGCGATGGCCTATTAGGCGGCAGTGTATGCCCCGACGGATGCGCGGACGTTGAAAGTCCGCGTTTGTTTTTAAGAGTGGTTATTTGTTGGGGATGTGGTGATTGTACATTCTTGCCGGGTTATTTGATCTCCATCATTCTTGGTGGGATATGACTGATGTCCTAGATAGTTTGGTTGACTCTGAGGATGGAACCGCACAATTCTCGAGTACCTCTTGCGGGGTTATGTAATTCCTAGGAGGACACATTGACATGTGTTCCGTCGGTCTTGGTATGGAATGACTAGATCAGGTGAGGACGAATGTGGCTGTAGACATGAGCCAAGAGCGATTACGTGCTCAATACGTCTGCTGTGTGGAAATGAATGAATTCGCCAGGACTCCCGGTTACGGATTGGGTTTGTGTGTTGCATTGAAGAAACCTTCAGGACTGTTCTCACTTTGAACTGTATGTTAGGTTTGTATCCACAGGTAGAGGCGAGTTTCGGTAGTCAGAATTGGGGAGTTGAGTCGGTGATCTCGGATCCGCTCCGTGGGGGGTAGCGGTGTGCTGTGTGTTGTGAAACGTCGCTCGGTGACATGCGGTGCAGGGGCAGCCTCGGGGTGGTGTGAGTTTTTGCGTAGTGGGGGTCGAGTTGAAGTGCAGCGTGTATAGCGTTGTCTGAGTGACGCCGGCTTTGTTACGGGTTTACGATGGGATGGTGGTCGGTTGGACTGTTTCGAGGGCCAAGAGTATAAAAAGTCGAAAGAAGCGTGGTGTAACTGCTGATGCTTTGGTGAATGCGTGTATTGCTGTGGTGGAGGTGGATGATAACGGATCAGCGGGAGTTTGTATTTGCATGATCGTTATTGTATGGAAACCTGTTGAGTTGTGCAGACTGGGCCCTGCTTGGCGGTTGGTCGATTGTGTAGAATCTCAACTGTTAAATTTATCAAATTCCATTAGATACCTTAATGGTTGCGAAGAGTCGGTGTCGGAGGGTTGTTCTGTGGTGAGGCCTGGGGTTGACGAATACTAATGTTTATTCATAATAAGGTAGTCGACAATTTGATTAATATGGTTATAAGAAATACAAGGTTGGATAATCGGTTTGATCCGGTAAGATGTAAAATTGTTTTGGTTATGGTCATTCTGTCTTAAGGGGAACGGAATACTAATGATTGATCTATAAAGAAAATCATGATAATAAACACTATATTCAAATAATCATCAAAAGTCTTGCATGAAACTGGTACTATACACATGTATTAGTCTAGTACATATTAATAGCATTTATAATGGTATTAATAATAATTCAAAATGCACCACAAAATTTCTGATCTAATGTGTATAAATTATTAGATAATTCATAAATGGATGGGTGGTATCTAGATAGTATAGAATACCCTGAAGGAGTGTGCTATGCAAATTGAGGTATAAGGAAATTGTGCGTGTCCGTACGGCGCTACGAAGGCGGGCAACGCTTTATCCAATACCATGTAATAACATGCAGACGATTAATACAACAAAGGGCGCACCAATGTAATAATGCTTGAAAATAAATTTACCACAATAAGGTTTACCTAACTTAATAAAGGATTTATAACAAGGTAACCTAATTATAACATATATCAAATAAAAACACTATATCTGTGGGGGACATGAAAATGAGAAGAAATAAATGAGGTGAGGGTACGCTCGAGAAATGGGGTACTTACGGGTCTCATCACACAGATGAATGATAGAATGGATCTGGCATGGAGAATACGGGTTCAAGAGGCAGTGGGCGGGCGCAAAGTGTAGATTGCAGCTTGTTAAAGCAATGTGCTGCAGTAGGACGGAAGTTAGAGATACAAGAGAAGGGGATTGTAATAAAATGTTGTGAGAACAAGACAAACTAAATGCAAGGTAGTTATATGATACAAAAAGAAGATGTATGAATGTACGGGGATCGTATACGAAAAAATGGATAATGGGAGTGAGAACTGACTAAATGGAGCGGCATGTACGGGGGTGGAAAGCGGGAGCGTGCTGGGGGAAAGTAGTTACGATATATAGAGTTGTATGTTCTTGTAACTGCATTGGGTGGAATGGAACGTATAGCATAATGTGGTTATAGGACATTTACGCCTATTGTTAAAAGGTTGAAATGTTAATAACGGGTTGATGTATGGACCCCACATCAAGAAGCCCAAGATGAATCATAATTGTGATGCAAACCATCTGAGAGATACGTGTGACTTAAACGTAATTCCTCTATACAATCAAACCACACAATACACTACCATACACACTACATAATACCACATCCACCTAACTCTAAATCACTACATATTTAACTAAAATATCTTTCCCATTCACCCATCCAAATAACAATCCATCACTCTAAACTCCAACTCATCATATTTAACATTACTCTTTACATCACAATATATCTCTCTCATATTACACAGGGGAGTTGGGGCCTAGGGTTTGGGGGTGTTGGTTCTCGGCTTGGGGGTTTATTGTATGCCTACCACCACTTTAGCATACTAGAAACATCAATAATGGGAATATAATAAACAGATTATAATGTTATAAATGGTTGAGCAAGATTAATATTAAAAGGGGAGACATAAGAATGGTTGGTATATTAGACAGGCCTATAGATAAGAATACTTACTTAAATCCCTAATACTCAACAACGAAATTCTAATTGTTATATATAATATGCTAAACATGTTGGTTATTAATTGCATTCATTAATGATTGAGAGAAGAGGAACCGGAAGATAGATGGGTATCTGGGGAACCATTTCGCATATAATAGCTCTAGCAGCAGGAAGGAACATGAGCGAGAAGTGGTATGCAATTACAAGGGATGAAGAAATGGGGTATAACTGGAGAATTGAGTCGAAAAAATGTTGCAGATGTGAACAAGAATATGTACTGGTGCGTGGCAGACACTAATCAGATAATAATAAAGGTGGGTTAGATAAGGTAACAGTTAATGTATGGTAAACCATAATTTAGAATTAACCCTACCACTCAATGTACTTGTATGGAGGGTGGTCGGGTAGAGGATGGTGTCGATACGGAGCGTCTAAGGGGCATTACTGGGGTTTATCGAAGTGATAAAGGAGTAAGCTATATTGAATTATGAATTGAGAGTATGCGTATCTTAAGATTATAATAAAAGTTATAATGATTTATAAGGCGAATTGATAATGTAAATGTAAGCTGGATAACATAATAGATAGAATGGGATTGATAACCTAATTAAGCTTATAGAATGGGGGAAGATATCAATTTGTTAGATTGCTGCGAGGTGAAGTGTAGACGAGACAATAGGTGGTGGGGGAAGAGAGTTAATTAAAGTAGATGAAGTATGACTGGCATCTAAAAGGAATAAAAAAGATAAGTATATCATTAATAATAAATGAGCAAACTTTTAATGTTGCTTGATATAATGATTTTTATAAAACCTTTTTAATATACATTAAAATCTAAAATAATGTGGGAGAAAAATATAAACATGGGGTTTGTTATCATATATCAGGAGACCTATTTCATAAAATGAGTACTAAGTGTTGTTGTGTCAATGTGTATTTAAAATTACTAATATAATATTAAAATGATATATGATATAATTATCACTAATTGCTAAATTCTATAATCAATAACTAATAAATAAAATCAATTATTATTTTCCTCACAACATTTTTAATAACTACTGTGTTGTGTAGGGGGTGTTGTATGGTGTTTGAGATATACATATTCAACTCATCCTACCCTACTCATTTCTATCACTCCCACTTATTAAAGGGGACAGTTTAGGGGGGCTGGGGTTTAGGGGGTTGGTCCGGAGGGGGGTTTCATTTATGGGCATATCAAAAATATACTATATATATATTACATAATAAATAAATAAAAAATCACAGTTTTGGAGGAGTTCAAACTAGGGGTGTGAGGGTGGGAAGTTTTATTGTGGGTTTGCGTTGGGGGGAGGGGTGGCTGGTTGGAGTAGTGTTTCAGAAAATTTTCAGATCATAGGATGTGATTTAGTTAGTAGGTTTAGAGGTACTCGTTGTGTTGTATGCGATCGTTAGATCGGGGAATTAAGGCTAATGAAGGGTTTTGTTCTAACAAGTGTTTAGTACGTTACGTATTGTTGTATGGTTGCGAATGTACAGTAAATGTTGTTTTTCAAGTGTTGCAGGTGGGGATGTTGACATGTCGTTTCGATATTATAGGTAAGTAGAATTGATTCATTTTTGTTCATGTAATTGCATGTGTAAATCTGATGTTCGTGGTATCGTTGGATGAAAGTTAATAGTTGGTTTGGTAGTAAACTCCTCAGAAGTTGCTTTGCCAGTGTGGATGCATTGACACGTGAACGATTCCTAAGTTACGTCTTAGTTGTGTTATCTGTGTAGTGTTATGTTTTTATTTGGAAAATGCTTTTTATTTCTCTGTACAATGAATGTAGTAGTTGACGTTGCAATTGTGCTAGGCACTGTGTTTTATGAAGATTTTGCGAGTGTTTATCAGTAATGACTTTTGCCTATAGAGACGAGAATCGATGTTACAAGGATAATGTGATCTGAATTGGTTGAGAGAGTAGAGTTATGTAAGCTTGGATAGCTGAGCTGCTGCACTTTGGCAGTAATACGAGATTAGAAGGATGATAACATGGTAGAAAGGGAAGTGTGGAAGGGGAGTGCGTTTAGAGTGTTATCGTGGAGTTATGAGGCTTATTAATGATCGGTGTATAAGATGCCAAGTAGTCGGTTTGGAGTGCCGTTAGAGATTTTTTTGTGAGGATATTGATAGATTTGATGGTGTTCATTGTGATGTACGATCTATCTTGAAACGGTGTTCTGTATGTTGTTTTGAACATGAATTTAATGTTGGACTCAGTTTATTAAATGGTTAATGTGAAACTCGTGTTGTAGTATTTAGATTGAACGTAGAGCTCGGATTGGTAAATTTATAGTGATGTTGGTTACATGGTAAAAATTAGTGAGCTATATAGAGGGGTGAAATTGTTAGTATGTAGTGTTTATAGATATAAGTGAAATTTGATGTAGGCTAATAGTATAATTAGTGCATATTTCCGCTTACGATGTGTGTAAATTGACGAGATTGACCTAACGAAAATGTGTGGTTATATGGTGTATGGTTAATAGATGATATTCGTATTGGTACTGCTGAGTTATGATGTGTAAGGTAGGGTGGGTACGGAAATATTCTTAGAATAGTAATCGATACGATTGTGTTGTGTTAAGTGTGTTGATGCTGGTAGAGAAAGTTGAGCATGTATGAATGTATATTTATAATCAAGTAAAGTTATATTATTAGGAATAGATGTTTTGAAAGAAGTGTATGTAAGGAAGATTTTTAGTAATCATTCAGGAATTCAAATAAGTATAAGATATAATGGACGCGTATTAGATCGGTGCGATGAATTTTTTTGATGGATAATGTTATGAATAGAAAGTAATTAATTATATTTTTATGGGAAAAGGGGGGGTATGGGGGTGAGAGGGAGTCGATAGGTTAGACGGCAATTATTACGCATGTGTGTGGTAGTTAAGATGCGAACATGTCTCAACATTTTTTCC